>JAQZBX010053547.1:0-18850 GCA_029593785.1 Cabassous unicinctus | reverse complement strand
CCATTTGTATTCTGCCCTGGGTCTCTGTGGACTTGGTTCCCTGTGTCTGGATATGTGTAGGGTTTTAACTCACTGCTGTGAATGGCTCTATTATCTGCATCTGTGGCAGGAGGGACCCAGGCTGTGTGGTCTCTGTGACTTCCAAGCTGCACAGTACCAAGTGAGGAGCAAGGGTCTGGACTGTCAGGTCCAAGTCATAAATCTCCTACATTTTTTGGTTTTTTTTTTCTTTATTTTTGATTCAGCATTTGTGGAGTCCTTCTTCAGTCTCTTCCATACTCCACAGATCCAAGCAAGGGAATTTGTCCTTTTATTAGTGATTCTGAGGGGATACTTTTCCAAGGGATGTCTTACATTGCCATGTTGATGATGTCACTCCCTGGGCATGTGGTGATTTTGATGTGCTAAATTTGAAGGTCAGTTTCTCCCTCTTGTTTAGGGTTTTAATGTATACTGGCTATATGTTAAGTATATTCTTTGATGTTTGATCCAGCTTATACTGAACTTTAGAGTTGAATATGTTAAACTGTTCAGATTTTGTTAGGTCCTTTGCATTTGTTTCTTGCCTTGGACATGTGGTTCAACATTTTAAAGTTTATTTTTAAAGAATTTTTAGATTACAGAAAAGTAATGTAAAAAATATAGGGGATTCCCATATACCCCACCCCCTCCCCCTTCACATTTCTGTCTATTAATAACATCTTACATTAGTGTGGTACATTTATTACAATTGATGAACACATATTGGAGCATTGTTCCTAACTATGGTCTACAGTTTACATTATGTTTTTCACTTTTTTACCATACAATTTTATAGGTTTTGACAAAATGTGTAATGACCTGCATCCATCATTGTAATATCATGCAGAACAATTCCAATGTCCCCAAAATACCCCATGTTATGCCTATACTTCCTTTTCCCTCCTTTCAGAACCTCTGGTGTCCACTGTCTTTATATCAATGTTACAAGTTCTTCCATTACTATAACAATAATATTTATACTTTGGTCCATAGTTGCATTCCCCCTTTATGTTTGTTCATTCCTCAATCTTGGGGGTTTTGGAATGATAATGCCCACTCTGCTTCAGATTGAGAGGGGGCTTAGATCTTATGGGGAAGATGGAAGGAACTGTTTGCTTCCAGTGTACATGTTCTTTGCTTTTGGAGATAGGGGTTGTCCATCATCATCATTTTGTTAGTTGTCCTTGGCCATTCTAATGAACTGGAGAGTAGGTATTGGCTACAACTCTGCTGAGATTCAGGGCTCAAGCAGCAAATGAACAGTCTGAATATTTAAGTCTCTGGGTATAGTGCTAATTATATGTTCAAGTAAAAGGGGAAGAAAAATCATATGTAGGGAAATTATAAATGAGTCTAATTCTGTTACATTGGGGAATAAATGATCATATATTTCAAGGTAAGACCCATCAATGGTTACTCATTTCATGGGATTTTGTGCTTTGCATATAGTGTCCAGATGTCTCTAGAGCCCACAGGAGTATTCCTATTTGAGGCTTTGTTTAATGTAGCAATTAGTGAGATCTGCCTGAGAGGTGCGTAAGTGTAACTTCTGGAATGACTCCCAACTCACTTTGAAATCTTTTAGCCATAAAACAGTCTTTTGTATTTAATGTTTCCCCCTTTTGGTCAAGGTCCATTCCAAATGCATCACTGCTTGGCACTTGGTACTAATCCCTTGGTCCCATGGAGGCATATCCGTGGGAGTCATGTCCCATGATGGGAGGACGGTAGTGAGTTTATTTGCTGAGTTTGGCTTTGAGAGATGCCACATATGGGTAACAAGGAGGTTTTCAGGAGGTAACTCTTAGGCAATAGATATTATTAGGCTAAGTTTCAATTTTACAAGAATAAGGTTCATAAGTACAGGCATTAATATTGAGGGCTTGGTGTATTAGTCTGTTTTCTCTTATTAGGCACTGCCTATGTACTCTAGAGATTATTGCTGCTCTATTAGAGAATGTAGCAGGACTCCCCAGGATGGAACTTTAATATTTTTTTGGTTATTGTGTGGGTCTCCACCCACTGAGATCTTTGATCCATCTTTAGTTAATTTTTGTATAGGGCATGAGCTGGTAATCCTCTTTCATTCCTTTGAATATGGATATCCAGTTCTCTAAGCACCATTGGTTCAAGAGACTATTCTGTCCCAGTTGAGTGGGCTTGGTAGCCTTGTTGAATATCAGTTGGCCATACATGCCTGAGTCTACTTCTGAATTCTGTTTGGTTCCATTGGTCAGTATGTCTATCCTTGTGCCAATAGCATGCCATTTTGACCACTGTAGCTTTGTGGTATGCTTTAAAGTCAGGTAGTATGAATCCTCCAATTTCACTTTTCTTTTTCAAGATGTTTTTGGCTATTCGGGGTCCCTTACCCTTCTAAATAAATTTGATAATTGGCTTTTCCAGTTCAGTAAAAAATAATATTGCAACTTTTATTGTGCTTGTATTGAATCTGTAAATCAATTTGGATAGGCTAGACATCTTAATAATACTTAGTCTTCCAATCCATGAACATGGTATATTCTTTCATTTATTTAGGTCCTCTTTGATTTTTTTTTTAAATGTTGTGTAGTAGTCTGTGTACAAGTCCTTTACATCCTTAGTAAACTTTATTCATAGATATTTGATTCTTTAAGTTGCTATTGAAATTGGAGTTTTTTCTTGATTTACTCCTCACATTGCTGATTATTAGTGTACAAAAATGCTCCTGATCTTCATGTGTTGATCTCATATCCTGCCTCTTTACTGAACTCGTTTATCAGCTCTGTAAGCTTTGTTGCAGATTTTTTTTTTTGACTTTCTATGTATAAGATCATCTCATCTGCAAATAGTGCAAGTTTTACTTCTTCCTTTCCAATGTGGATGCCTTTTATTTCTTTTTCTTGCCTAAGTGCTCAAGAAAGTACTTCTAATACAATTTTAAGTAAGAATGGTGACAGTGGGCATCCTTGTCTTTTTCCATATCTTACAGCGAATGCCATTAGCCTTTCACCATTGAGTATGATGTTAGCTGTAGGTTTTTCATATATACCTTTTATCACATTGAGGACGTTTCCTTATAATCCTTTCTTTTGAAGTGTTTTTATCAAGAAAGGATGCTGTATTATATTGAATGCCTTTTCTGTTTTGATAGAGATGATCATGTGATATTTTTCCTTTGATTTGCTAATGTGGTGTGTTACATTAATTGATTTGCTTATGTTGAACCATCCTTGCATAATTGGGATAAAACCCACTTGATCATGGTATATAATTCAATTGATGTGTTGTTAGGACATACATAGGATAAACCTTCTTATTCCCATAGGAGGAAATTGGAGGGAAAACAGAGGTCGTGAGCCCAAACAATTCTGAAACCCTGCAGGGTATAGTCCATTAGATTTCAAGATCTGAGCATCATCTATGGAATGATGTTTTGTCCACCAGTTCTGAAGGAGCTGCTACCTCACCTTTTCCAAGTGCTTGTGCAGTATCCATGCTCTCCCTGAACACTGGGGTTAAAGCTCCCCCCTATGAGGACCCTGGGTTGATGGCCAGTCTCTCTGCAATCCCCAGGGAATAGGCTCCATTCTCTGAAAACTTTGGGGTGGTAGCACTCTTTCTGAACAATGGGGTAGAAAGTTTGCCCTCTTCAAGCTCTGAATCAGACTCACCCTTTTCATACACAAGCATGGGCCTACTATCTTGGCCTGAAAAGATGTTTTCAGTCCAGACTTCAATTTCCATGGTTCTGCCCTTGGAGTTATTTTTCCTTCAATCTGTCCCTTTTCTGTCCATTTATCCTAGGCTGACAGGGGTTCCATTCAGACAGATCTCACCAAAAAACTTGTCAATTTTGCATGTAGTACACAGGGGACCAAGCATCAGACCAAAAAACTTTGCACAAATCCTTTCTGGATAACTGCATTTCTAATATTAACTTGTACTGAAATGGCTGACTGGTTCCATGTTCACTTCAACCCTCACATGGAGCACTAATCTCTGGGGACTTGCTTTCTGGAAGCTCAGAATTTTCCAAACCATTAATTTCTGGTTTCTTTGCACCCAGGAGTTCAGTTTTCAACTTATCCCTTTCCTCTCACATTTTATTATAAGCTGCAAAGAGAAATCAGGCTGCATTTTCCACATTCAGCTTTGAAATCTCCTTAACTAAATATACAGCTTTATCAGTCTCAAATTTTACCTTGTATCCAGCATCAAAACTCAATTTCTTTAAGTTCTCTGCCCCTTTAAAACAAGGATCATCTTTCTTCCAGTTTCCAATAACACAGTCATCATTTTCTTCTAAGGATTCATGAGAAGTACCTTTAGTATTCATATTTCTATAGTCTATTTAAAGCAGTCTAGGCCTTTACTACCAAGCACCTTACAATTCTTCCAGCTTCTACCCATTACTCAATTCTAAAGCTGTTTCCACATTTTTGGTATTTGCAGTAGCAGTATTCTACTCTCCTACTACCAAAATCTGTTTTAGTTTCCCAGGCTACTCAAAGCAGATACCATGTAACTGTTTTGTTTAAAAATGGGAGTTTATTAGCTTACAAGCTTACAGTTTTCAGGCTGTGAAAATGTCCAAATCAAGGCATCATCAAGGCAATGCTTTCTTCCCAAAGACCTGCTGCTGGTGATCCTTGGCTCCTCTACCCAATGGCAAGGCATATGGAGACATCTGCTTGTCTCTCCCTTCTCTTCCAGATTTTGCTGCTTTCAGATTCTTGCTTTTTATGTATTCATTCCTTTTATAATGGACTCCATTTATCGGATTAAGACCCACCCTGATTGAGGTGGGTCATACCTAAACTGAAGTAGCCTCATCAAATGGTCCTACTTAGAATGGGATTACATCCAAAGGAATGGATTAGATTTAGGAACATATTTTTCTGGGGGTACATAAAGCTTCAAACCATCACACTTACCCATTAGGTTATCCTGCCCTTAGGGATTCAAGATGGAGTCAATGTTCAAAAGGGCCCAGTTTTTTGATACGGTGCTCCAGCAATCAGAGAACGGGTTGGGTGTGTGCATCTCTTGCTAAGAGTTCTGCCAAGGTCTCTTTTGCTTCCTGGGGCCTGTTTTGTATGCATGTGCTCTCTAGCCACTTGGGTTCTGCCCTGGGTCTCTGCAGACTTTGGTTCTTGTGCCTGGATATGCATGGGGCTCTAACTCACTGCTGTGAGTAGCATTGTGGTCTGCATCCATGGCAGGTGGTGCCTGGGCTGTGCTGTCACTGTGTGACAGAGTGAAAGAGAGGGGTTCCGATTGTCAGGCCCAGGTCCTAGATGTCCTATCTTTTTTCTTTTTCTTCAATTCTACATTTTTGGTGTCCTTATCCAGTCTCTATCATCATCCAGAGCTCCAAATAGGGGGTATTTGTCCTTTTATTAGTTGTTCATGAGGAAAGACTTTTCCAAGGGATGATGGAATGCCATGTTGATGATGTTATTTGAGATACACTTTTATCCTTGTAAAACATTCCCCTTTTGGCTTGAGCCCTTTTACACTGGATTTGATTGCAATCAAGATTTATTCTGATACATGTAGATTAACTTATTGTTTTTTTGACTAAGATTTTAGTGACAAAGCGATTAAGCACAATATCTTCGTTTCTGAAGTGTCTGGGATATAGTGGGTATTGAATGAATTTGTATTGTATTGAATAGAATTGAGTTGTGAATTAATTAAATTCCCTTTCACAACCCTTATCCAGGGTATTTAAAACAAAAATTCCAATATGGTAAGAATTTTTTTTTGTCTGTTTTTTTCATTGCTTTATCCCTAATTCTTAGAAAAGTGTCTGACAGATTATAGTTTTACCTTAAGTTTCATTAATGAATGAATGAATGAATGAATCAGATAGGCATGGAAAAATGAAAGAAAAATTATTTATCCTTAAATCTTGGACTTTAATGAATTGAGGCTCTTGAATTTATCCTCAAAGAAATATGCAGAGCTGTGAATATATATTTATTTACCGTGGCTCCATTACAACCTTTTTAATATACCACAATAGAGTCTTAGTTAAATGAATTATGGAATGCAATACTAGATAGTCAGGTAAGATGATGTTGCAGAATTTATCAACATCAAAAGATGTGCATGCTCTAGTACTCTGTCAAAATAAAATTAAAAATATTATAAATAGCATGTTTTCATTTTAAAATAAAATTGTATCATATAAATGGAATACATGAAAATTTTGAATATTGGTGCTGGTGAGCTTATGCACGTTTTTTCTTTGTGTTTTCTAGTATTTCTACATTAAGCTGAATTAGTTTTGTAATTAGAAAAATTAAATTCCTTGAAATCCAGTGAGGTTATAGTGCTTTAACATAGATTGGGTCCATGCTATTAATGAGATCCTTGTCAGATGCCAATATATACATTTTCTAGCATAATGAGAATTTCTAACTAATAGAGGGTAAATATTTAACAACTGGCTCTCTGAAAAAAACACACAGAACAATACAAAGCAAAACAAAACACCAGTGAATAACCCTGATTTGTAGTGTTTGATGATTTCCCTGGTGTAAATACTCCCACCATGACCAATTTCCAGCTACAACATGACACAATGGATATGAAGTTGAGAAGAGATGTATCCAATCAGCATTCATGAGCTGGTTCAAGCAGTTTTTGCCACACCATTGCTTACCACACAGATCATGCCAAGAATGCCATTTATCAAATTAATATAGAACAAGGATTGGGGAACTTTTTCAGAGAAAGACTGATAGTATTTTAGGATTTGCACACCACTTGTTCTCTCTAACAACTACTCAAATTTGCCATTGTAGTGCAAATGCAACCATAGATGATACAGATTGTGGATGTGCTCCAATAAAACTCCTCAAAAGATGGTGGGCTGGAGTTTTCTCATGAGTCATAATTGTCTGACCCTATATAGACCATAAAACACATGTAAAACCAAAAGTGCATCCAAGAGAATCTTTAGAAATTCAAAAGATCCTTTAAGATCTTGCTATACGTCAGAGTTAGGACTATGAACATCTGTTACTACTGTGCTTTCAATGTGTGAAAGTGTGGGTTAAGGAGGGCTTACGCCAATAAAATGCAGGCTAATGAAATGTTTACTCAATTCTATTGTTTAGGGATCTAAAGTGTGTTTCTATCAGATATATCGATTAGTTCACACTAGAAGATGTGAGAAAATTGAGGAAAGTGTGAAAGGCCAGTAAAATCTCTTGGGGCCTAGTGCATGTTGAACCTATCTGCAAGCTTATTTACATGATATATGAATCATTTATCATAAAATATGTAGCTCTTAGTGAGTGTATGCATGAGTCTTTCTACCTCTTGCCAAGTTTTTTTTTTTTTTTTTTCCCTAGCAAAGAAGCCGACTTCAGCATTAAGTGATTAGTATGCCTCACCAGGGGCCATCTCAATGATCGATTGGTACAGATAGTACTTGGTCAGAGGGACTGTGGAATTCTAGGCCCTTTAAAGAGTCTGGTCCTTGCAAAGCAGCTCAGTTTTGCTTTGAATAAAAACAGGCACATGGGTAGTTGAACTAAGGCTTTATTTACTTCCAACTCATCTTTTCCCCCCAAACAATCAATTCTCTTGCAGTTTATTCCTGGAAATCCACGATGGAGAAGTTTGTATTTGAAAGTTTCCCCCATCTATCTTGAATGCCATTCTTATTTACTAGAGATTTGGTAATATACAAAAGGACCATGATGCAAAAGCTCTAACATGCTTTAGGACTGTTAAAAATAGAATAATATCCTATTCTCCCCATCTAAGTATTGGATGAACAACAGTAATTGAGCTCAGTCATCAGTTCAATGAAGGTTGCTCTGTCCCTTCATCCTGTGCAATGTAGACTTGATAAAAGTGAAACCAAATATATCAACTTGCAAGGCTCAACCCTCACCACTTCTTTAATATGCACAGATGAGCCTTAGCAATTTCCTAAGAACTTTTCTTTGGGGAAAAAAATTCTTCTATGAATCATGATATGACTTGATATTCCAGTAACACCCCATTATTACAGAACTTGCTCTTTACTGGTGTTTTCCTTCATCTCTGGAACCTCTCAATGCAGGCTATAGGGAGCCAACCTCCTTCAGGTGTGGGAAAGCTGAGGCTGCAGAGAGGGGAAAAAGATTTGCCAAAAGTTGTTATGTCACTCATCAGGGAGAATGAGATTAGGGTTTAGGTTGATATAGGAGTGAGAGTGATTGTCACAACTAGGAACCTGAAATATTTGAAGGTATTTAACCTCAAGGTCCAAAACCTGATTGTCTTATTAAATTTTAACAATTCCCATAGGGGACTTTCTTTTCATTTGTGCCCTGACCTGCAGGCCAGAGAGTGTGTGATCATAAATCCCGTGAAAAGTTTATCTAGTAGTGGGAGATTCCTCTCTTCCCTGAGATAGAGCAGAGTGGGTCATGGAAAGGTCTCAGATTGCCCTTAGGCACTCCGTAGATTGAGGGTTAAAATATTCATGAACCAAGCATGTGGCTTTTGTGAAAGCTCTCAGAGTTAGATTTGGAGTGGGCATCATGCTTTGACTTGTGAAAACTTTCTTTAGGAGATGAGAGCTGAATACAGGTATGCCTCATTTTACGTAATATAACATGGCTGTTTAAAACTACATGCAAATCAGCTGTCATGATGGTGCAATTATAGGCTCTTAAATCGGAACCATCCCTTGGGATTTTGCAGCTCCATCTAGGAGGGTAGAATCACGAGGCTCCAAGTTTTTTATCCCTTCCAAGTAAAAATTCCCAAGTTTTGATTCCTAAACCAGCTTTATTTAAAAATTTGTAAATATTGGAACTTGGCATAAGACTTTGTTAAAAGCAAGAATGTTTGAGACTAGGAATCCATTGATTTAGTATATTTTTCTCTTTTGGCAAAAAAAAAGGAAATTGAGGCAGAGAATATGAAGTGACTTTCTTAAAATCAGCCAACTAGTTATCAGTAAAACCAGAAGTATTGTGTTCCATGGAGAGTTCCTTTCATCATAGTATTCTGGAAGGGGTTACTGCAATTTCAGTGGTGCTTCATAAAATTATAGCTTCTAAAGCTGAAAGGGAGCACAAAGAGATTATGATATTTTAGGCAGATATATAGATATATATATTTAACCTCATTGTAGAGATAAAAAAAATGGAGCCTTGAAACTTAAGTGTTGTATCGGTGTGTACATAACTAGTTAGTTGTGAGACAGTGGCAAAGGCCCAAGTACAGAGCTTCTAATAGAGAACCCTTCTCCCCACTCCCACCCCATCCCTTCCGTCTGACTCATTAGTGATGAGAGGTCCCTTACTCTTTAGCTTCCAGTTTCACTGGCTTCTGATTTACAGGCAAAGCTCTGGAAATCTAACATTTAAAGATTTTGCTAAAAGAAAGATGAGTCCCATAGATGAGAGATCCCTGAGAAAGGTTTTTTCTCTGCACTTTTCAGATGGGTAGATTCAGTTGTAAAATTTTGGTTTGGATCCTGGACATGTGTCAGAGAAGTATCTGATCTCTTCGGAATGCTCTATTAAAAAAAAAAAAGGCAAAACTCTACTAACTCTCCAGAAAAGTCAACTTTTAGAATGATTATCAGGATTTTTTTTTCATTCCATCATATTTGACCCATATCAGGGTTCCATTTGTATTTTGTAAACACATCCCCATCACCATGAGCTGAATGTTCCCTGTTCAGCCCTTTTATAAACACATATGGTCATTTTAATTGACCCTAAACTGTCTTATTGCTTTAAGTTCAATGGCATTGATGAGTACATATTGAGAAGTGATGAAGAGGTCACTTTCTTGAATGATGGTACTATTTGGTGATACTATAACTGGCATAGCTATGAAATATGTCAACAGAGGATGCATTTGTTAAAAAAGAAGAGCATTAAGACATTTTCCCCTGTCTTGTCTAAGGCAATTTTTTCTGGTCTTGGGTGAAAGGGAAATGAGAGGTGATAACTGCTGCACCTTGTGCATTTGGCACTGCTATTTAAAAGTATCCCTGTGGCCAGGCACAGTGGCCTGCCTTCACAGCAGATAGTGCACAAATCCAAGAGAGAAAGACATTGTGGTTTATGATTACTATAAATATCTTACATTTTTGTAGTTCTTTTTAAAACACTGTTCTATGCAAAAACAGGGACAATTCCTCCTACTTCTCCAAACTCATTCTCCACTTGCTCTTCATTCCTTAAACTCCAGCCAAACTGGGTTTCTGGCTCTTCATCAATTCCTCCTTGAGGCTATTCACTGGAGTTTATTCCATCTGGAATCCTTAACTCTCAGATTATCTTCTGGCTGGATTCTCATCAGGTCTCTGTGCAAATGAAGTCTCCTCCAGAAGACCTTCCCTAACTGTCCTATCTAGAATATCCACTCTCTATGCTAATATTTGTTTTCTTGCCTTCACAGCATTTCTTATATTCAAAACTATTTTATCTATCTATTTATCTATCACTGGTTTATTCTATATCTTCTTCTAATACCATTTAATTAGCAGGAAAGCAGGATCCTTGTTCCCTCATGAAGCAGGAGTAAATGAAACAGTGTCTATTACATAAGAGGTACTCAATAAATATATGTTTCTTGTGTAAAAAAAATAAATAAATCATTTTTAATCCCTTATGAAATGTCTGAAGCATAAAAAAATTGTGTGACTCCAACAAAGTCAAATAGCTATTAGGTGGCTCTAGATTCAAACTCTCTCTATTGACTAATTCACACTGTGTTCCTGAAAAAATTTAGTGGTTAAGAGTAGCCACGTTTTAAAAAAAAAGAGTAGCCATGTTTTAATAGTTTGATTCCATGTGACATTGGGCCCTTATTTGTTCCTTTTGTGCCCCAGTTTCCTCATCTAGTTAAGATGAATAAATAATATAAATATATAAAAATATATACGAATATAATTTATGTAAATATAATTGTAACTACCTCATGAGGTTGTGGTGAGGAGCAAGTGCACTAACATACATAAAACACTGATAATAGTGCCTGAGATGTAGTGAGCTCTATTATTACTGTGACTTCTCTTTAAACATTTGAAAATTAACATTTGGTACCTTACCGTTTTTGTTTTCTAAAGACTGCCAAAGCAATATGACAGAAATGGGTTGGCTTTTAAAATGGGGATTTCTTAATTTACAAGCTTACAGTTCTGAAGCCATGAAAATGTCCAAATCAAGGCATCATCAGAAGATGCTTTCTCCCTGATCTGTAGCTGTGAGTGATCAGGAACAGGGTATCATCTACTCGTCTCCCCCCTTTCCTCCAGGCCTTGTTGCTTTCAGCTTCTGGCTAATGTGGCTTCCTCTCAGCCTTTGTGTTCTGTTGATTGCAGCTTCTAATCCCCGGGGACTTCTCTCTCAGCTTCTGGGTTTATCTTCATCCTGCAGCTTTTTTCTATATCTATGGCTTTTCATTTCTCCTTTTATAAAGGACTCTAGAGAGATGATTAAGACCCATCCTGGGTCACACAATCTAATCAAAGGCCCTTAACTGAAGTAATTTAATCAAAATTTCCCACCTGCAATAGGTTTACATGCACAGGAATGGATTAACTTAAGAACTTAATTTTGGGGGGGTCCACAAAAGAAATCAAACCTCCACACTTACTTCCCAATCATCTTTCCTCCAGATTATAATCCTTAGATCCTTTAACACTGTGATGTGGTGTTAATACTCTTGCTATTCTCACTGACTTCCTGTACCTGTGTTCCAGTTTGTTAATGCTTCTTCAAAAATAGGTGTTCACAAGGCTATTTGTTGCAAGACTACTATAAGAGCTAAGGTCTGGATAGCCATATCCATATGTTGGAGTAATATGCAACTGGAAAGACATAGACAATCTCTCTATTTACTGACATACTGACATGGAGATCTCCAGGAAATATTCAGTGAAACCAAACCAAATCAAGACAAAACAAACAAACTAAAAATATGAACAAAAATGTTCTGTGTCTGGATAGTGATGATGAGAACATGTAATTACATTGGTAATCACATAGCATCAAACTAACCTCTTAAATACGAGTGTATTTTATAAGTTATACCTCACTAAAGTTAATAAAAAGAAAATACGTGTTTCCTAGCTCTTTCCACTGTACAGTTTCAGAAACAGTGAAAAACTCAATAGCCATGTGTACCTTTTTCACCCAGATTATGGTTTCTAAATAGCATTCCCCAGTAAACAGAACCAAGATTCCATGAAAAAAATGACTATTAGCTATTCTGGACTGAAAATATAAAACATGTTTAAAAACTAGAAAGCAATGAATCAAAGAAATTTTCAGTGATCTCTAGAACTATGTCAAAACCATCAGGAGTTAATTTATACAGCTTTCCATGGAACAAAGATGGGATTATTTGAGTATCAAAAGAATGCTAGCTACCATGAAATGAAAACCATCAACTATACATTCACAATAATATTCAGAAGTCCAAAACTCATTCATCATTTTTGGAAGATGTTAAGAAAACAAATCTCTATTTTGAAAGCTGGTAATTAAATGGCAAGAATCAAGAATTTTGCCATCCTTTCCTGAACCAACTAGGATATTCAAATAGTTGATAAAAGATATTTTCTCATTTTAGCCCATCTGACATTCATATTTCTCTTCTATAAGGTGAGGGTGTATGGAATAAGGGTTGGATTAAATAAATTTTAATTTCTCTCCAACTCTACAATTCTGACTAAGAGCATTAGCCATACCTCCTCCCTTGTAAATGCCTATAATGTCTAATGTGGAATACTGCATAGGGTGTGACCATCTTATCCAGAACTGGCTCAGTGATGGAGTCTATTTCACAGTGTAGGGCTTTCATAAATGCTGAATAATATTCTAAAGTGGCAACTTGTCAAGGTGATTATTTCAGTAGTTGACATTGAGGGAAAAATTTGAAAAGTACCAGCAGGAAGGAAGAAGGAGAGTTAGTAGAGTCTTTTCAGCAGTGAGAATTGTTGTTTAAACATTTTGGTGCTCCAAACGTAAAGGTGAAGTTCTACCTCCTGAGATTTTCTTCAGAGTATGGGAAAGGACCCCTTAAAAATCCACCCCAAGCAACTCATCTCATTGGCCTGATGTCTTAAACGTTGCCCTGCCTCCTTGATGAAGTGGTCTGACCCCTCTGACAAGAGTTCGCAACCATCCTTTCACGCCTTGTTGATTTAGTTTCGCATGATGGATGACATGACGCCCTGTCGGCAGGGCTGTTGGTACCTGCTCTGTAAATGACTCTGGTATCATGCTGCCAAAGGCAAAGTGACCATCTCTCAATTCTGGCTAAGCATTTTGACTTCAGATTTTCAAGTTATGGAAGCTAGTGATTTATGAGACACACAAAAGCATAAATGGTCTTCCATTCCCTTGACAAGAATAGACTCCCTGAATAACCCCTAATCCATGCTTCCTTTGCAGGATAATGCTGCCCTGGAAAGAAGAGTGTAGTGCTCTTTCCCTGCACCAAAGCCAAAAAGTATTTGCATCACATGGTTTTGTGTGGATACAGGCCTGGCCAGTAGATCATGGCCTTATTAGAATGATTGTATGACTATTTTCCATCTTAGCTGAATCATTCTCCTTTATCTCAGTTTATCATCAGTTGCTGAAGGTAATAGTTTTGTTCCTAAAATAATGGTTTTGAGATTGGGATGAAAATATGCCATAGATTAGTTATGAAGATAGAGGTAAATTGTCACATGTCCAATGACTTGTGTTGTCTTGATGCCTAGTATTTTCTGAGGTTCTCCATTAGTGGCTGAGAATCTGAGTGCCCTTGTGAACCATTTGACCTACAATCCTTCACTTGCATGGAGTCCTGAACAAGGTGAAGCTCAAAGATAAGGTGAGACTCAGGGATATGTTGAG
This sequence comes from Cabassous unicinctus, assembly GCA_029593785.1. NCBI lineage: Eukaryota > Metazoa > Chordata > Mammalia > Cingulata > Chlamyphoridae > Cabassous > Cabassous unicinctus. The sequence continues at coordinate 4,970 of JAQZBX010053547.1, read as the reverse complement.
AGTAGGTCTTGGTTTCCTGGGGCTTGTAACAAAGTACCACAGACAACTTGGCTTAAACAACCAAAATGCATAGTCTGGCAGGCTAGAAGTCCAAAATCAATGTGTCAGCAGAGCCATGTTTCTCTGAAATCCGTACTGTTCTGGCAGTGGTTTTCTGGCATTCCATAACATTCCTGGTTTGTGGTATAACACATCTCGGCCTGGATCAAATGGAGATGAAGACTTGAAAGGAGTGTGGAATAGAGTGAAGAGTAGCATGAAGTCCCAGGTTGTAGTGGAAATGTCTAGGGGTTATTACATGGCAAGTAAAGACTTTTCTAAAGATAACATCGCTGTCACTGTAGTTCTGTCAAAATGGTAAGTGCCTTTACCTACTATAGAATAGATATTCAGTAAGTTATCCCCCACCCCCTGAGATGGTTCCCTCATCTGTTTGCTTGTTTTTGCTCATTGTTTTTGCTCTTTGTTTGTGCTTGTTGTCTGCTCATTGTCTACTTTTTGTTTTTTTCTTATTGTCTTCTCATTGTCTGTTTTTTTCTTTAGGAGGCACCAGGAACTGAACCTGGGACCTCCCATGTGGGAGGCCGGCGCTCAACTGCTTGGGCCACATCTGCTACCTCCTTGTTTGTTTTTGCTTGATGTCTGCTCATTGTTTGCTTGTAGTCTTGCTCATTGTTTTTGCTCATTGTCTGCTCATTTTTTTCTCATTGTCTGCTTGTTTTGGCTTCTTGTCTTCTCATTGTTTTGCTCAATGTCTGTTCATTGTTTGTCTTTTTTAGGAGATATCGGCAACTGAACCCGGGACCTCTCATGTGAGAGGCAAGTGCTCAACTGCTTGAGCCACATCCACTCCCTATGTTTTTTGTTTTTTTTTTTATTTAATTGAATTTGAATTAGTGAGTAGCAAGCCTGACTAGACTGACCATTTCACCATGGATCTAGTAGTCTATATGAGAACATACCTTGGGTCTGAATTGCTCCTTGAGGCTAGAATGAAGCTCCCTCTAAAAGTAAGACGTGAGTTATTCCAGAAGGTCATCTCAGAAGGAACTGTATTATATGGTTAATCTCAAAGTATTTGATCTCAGGCTGGGCACATTGTAGTCACTAAATACATCTTTGGGAGTTGTTAAAAAGGATTAATTCTGTTTAAATATGTTTTATCATATAGAGATGGGAGTAGCTTGCTTTTCCTTGAATGGCTTTTTCTTGTGGGAAAAATAAAATATGACTTACATTTTTATAGTCACTCATTACAGTTATTAAGAATGAGGAGTACAAAATCATTTAGGGTTTGAAAAATATTCCAAATACCTTTTCAGACATACATGGCTTATAAAACTGGACATACTCTCAGGCCGGCCTGTTTCTTTATAGTCTTAAGGTGGCATTCTTTTGAAGGTTATGTAATCGATACTTTTCTGATTTATTTAGCCTGAACTCATCTAAATGTTACTTCATAAGTCATACTAACTGCTTGAGAAGCAACTTGAGATTTAAATTTTAAAAAAGTCTCATTGCCTTAAGAGCAGGAAGTGACATATCACCAAAAACAAACCTGTTTTAATGCCACAGTTTCAATTTACATGAAAAGGGTCACTGGGGTTACCTAAGTGGATTCTAAACTTTAACAATCTCTTCCCTGAGACTGAAACTGAGAGACTAACAGGAAGTTAACAGAGATTAACAGAAAATACTAACAGTATTTTCTTCATTTACACTGATCTCCTGCTGCACCCAAGTCAATAGAAATATCCACTGAATGGAAACATAGACTAGAGAACCAGACTCCTTCCTGCTCTTTAACAAGTCCTGAAATTCCAAATTCTAAATGAGTGGCCCTCAAACCTCAGAGAAGCATTACGGTCTAGTTAGAGCAGTCTCTGGCACCCTGAATTCATATCCCAGACATGGCACTAACCAACTGGGTGATTTTGGGCAAGTTGCTTAACTTTTTTGTGTCTCAGTCTGCTCATCTATAAAATGGGAATAATAAAAGTACTTTTTTCAAATCAGGCTGTTATAAGGAATGAATGTGTTAATATACCTAAAGTACTTAAGAGGGTCTGGCCAATATGTGCCATGGAAATACTACTTATCAGTGTGTTTAAAAATTTCTTCAGCTCTTGAATCCACTGAACCTAAATCCCTAAGTTAGTGATTCTAATCCTGTCTGCACATTAAAATCACTGGGATATTTTAAAATTTCTGTTACCCAGGTCTTATATCAGACAAACTGAATCAAAGCCTCCAGGACTGAGGCCCAGACCTCTGTCATTTTAAAAATTCTGCTGTGTGATTCCAATGCACAATGATTACTGAAAACTGCGTCTTTAAGCTAACTTTGATAACCAGGGCTTTAAAAGGGCTTTGTGAATGTCATATGTCTGTATGCTTGTGTGTTTATGTGTTTGATCCTGTAACATTGAGTCATCATTTAGAAGTCTTGGAGTTGGCCCACGGTATTTTTGCCTAAGGCTGTAATCTTCCTGACGCTAGAGGGTCCCTCTGTTGCCATTCATCCTCTAGTGTTTAATGCAGGGCCAAGCTCTGGGGATGGCCATGCTGAGGGAGGCAGCAGCAAGAGAATTATTGTTGAATTTTTCCGACTGTCTTCAAGCCCACAATGATGTTTTTGAAGTAAAGAAGGCCAGGTCAGGGGGGGCACGACTGAGCTGAGTGCCATGCAGGGCTCCTGGTCCACCCAATTCATGGCATCATAGTTCACCTTTCTTTGTGAGGCATTGCCCTTTCCAGGCCTTGTCTTCTCGTTTTGCAGTCTCCCAGGAGGTCATTCAAAGCCTCCTGTGAGGGGGTACTCTCAGCCATCGACAGTTTGGTGAATCGTTCCTAATACAAGCCTCCCTATGTAAGAGCTTCAAATCCTTGTTAATGTAACTCTGTGATCTTCAGCTCGCTGCTTAATTGTTGGATTTCATCCATAAAAAGCAGAGCTTAATAATCCCTACCTCACAGGGCTGTTGTGAAGCTCAAACAAAATCATAAATAGAAAAGGGTCCCATCATACATAAAAGGCCATGCTATTTGTTTATCCGACCATCGGACACTACAGCCCTCTACAGTGGCTGAACACAGATAAGACATGATTATCATTTGAAGGGCAAGCAATTTACTTATGGAGGGAGCAAATACACTGTGGATTTCAGGTACAAGAATCTGGTGACCTGGATAATGTACATTCTCCACGTAAATGGTAACAATAATAATCCAGCACTATGGTTCTCAGATGGATTCTCTAAACCATATTATTTTAACAATAAATCCTGAGGACAGAGAGACCAGACATTCCCAGTATTACTGCTCCTGCTTCACTTTCCTGGGAAGTGGCTTCAATCATCTTAGAGCAGCTTGGTACAGCTAGGCACAATCACGGGTGGGGTGGGGGTGAGGAATGAGATGGGGCGAAGAGGGATTGGAAGGGGAAAGGGAGAGAGAAGAAAGAAAAAAAAAATGGAGAGGGAGACAGAGAGAGAGGGGGAGAGAAAACAAAAAGAAAGCCCCAATGCAAGAAATCCATGCACCAGTCCTGCGGTAACCCAGCAATCAAGGCATTAGAAGCCAGAAAGCTTTTCTGTGGAGGGGGAGTTAATGGATTTATATTATTTGTGGTTATCTGGATTTCAGATTGACACCATAAATATTCAAACTCTGAACTCAGCTGGATGCAGCCGCCACTGACTTTTCTGTGACCTATCTGGAAACTTTAAATCAGCTGTCTTCTTGACTTTCAAGGGAATGACATGCTCCAAATCCACAAGATAGCATCTCCTCAGTGTTTTATTACCTCCAGAGGACCTCGTTTCATTACGGTGTGTAACTACAGCCTTTCTTTGGAATGCCAAGTCCAGTTAAGATTGCTAAATCATAAAGTACTCTGTGCTGGAGTAGAGATGTCCTAGACTGCGGTCAGAGACAGAGCTTTATTCTACACAATGCACATGGTGGCTATATGAGGAACAACCTGAGCTTGCATCCGATGCAAATCCTGCAACACATTATTCCTGCACTGCCAGGGATCTCCATCCACAGCTCTCTCTGTTCAGTAGCTCTTGCCCAGCTATTTTTTTTTCTTGTTTCCTTCTTGTGTTCATTTGTCTTTGGAAGGTAGATTTATGGGATGTCTATGCAGGTGCAGGGGACATTTTCTTCTCAGCCCATGGTGAGCTGCTTCTAATTGCAATGACCAACAACTGGCAAGAATGAAAGGACCTTCCAGAAAAAGGATCTAAGCCTCTCTCTGGTTTACTTAACAGGTGACACTAAGAAACAGGTGACAGGAGAAGGAATGGTACAGTCTACTTTCCCCGCCCCAACTCTGCAAGGATTGTGGGACCTTCCCCTGGCAACATTCTGCCTTTTGCCCCATGACAAATTGTGCTGAAAGTTTGACAATGCCAAATCCATCATAAGGATCGGGCCAGCTCCTTCTCTCTGTCAGTGTAACAGATGTGGCAGCAGCCACAATGTCAATAAAGGTTATGTCCTGCTTCAGAGAAAAAAGGGCCAAAAAACCATTTAAGTAATTGCTTGGTGAAAAAAAAAAAAAAATCAAGCTATCCTTCTAGGCAGGCAATAGCATTATCAGGAAGTCTCCACACGTGGGCTGCTTCTCTCTTCCTTTCCCTGATGAGTTGAAAGGTATTATCAGGGGAAGATGGGTGGGTCTATTACCAAGAGAAGGGGCAGGGCATGAACAATTACAAGTTGTGACTTCAGAGCTCCCATCTACTCAGTGCTTGGAAATCAACCAGGAGTCCTTATTGCACCATTTGATCCAGACCATATAATACACCCCAGATGTTACAAAAATTCCTTTGGATATTTGATTTCTTAAAAAAGAAAAAAAAAAAAAAAAGGGAAAGGAGTCATTAAAGGAAAATCAATACAATAAAACAATGTTGGATGTGATTTATATTTTATATTGTTTTAATTCTAGATTTTATATGGAG
>JAQZBX010053546.1:0-18853 GCA_029593785.1 Cabassous unicinctus | reverse complement strand
ATGTTTAAAATATTTCTTTCCCATCTACTGCCATTCTCCAATGAGCATCTGATCCCTCAATGGGGAAGGAATAGGGAAGAGAAACAAATACTTAACGACCTTCTCTGTGCCAGACACAGAGCTCAATACTTTAGATGGGCTCATGAAGTTGTCTTAACCTAAAGTGGTAAGATTTTTCAGAGGTTATGAAATTTGCCTAAGACGACAGAGTTAAGAAGTGGTGCTGCCCAGATCCATCTCCTGACAGTGTGGCACTATGCCCCATCTCTGGAATCAGAGAGACAAGGGTTCAACTCCCAGCTATGTGACCCCAGGCCACTTGCTTGAGCTCTTTGACCCCAGTGTCCTCTAAATAACATGTAGGAGATGATAAACCCATAATAGCTCTTTCTCTTGTTATCATTCTTCTCTCACTTATGCGGGCCTAAGTATTGGCATCCACAGTTGCCACCGAGCATCCTTGGACAAGTGACTTGATCTTGCTAAGCCTCAGTTTCCTTCTCTGTCAAAGGGGGACGAGAATGCTATTTAACCTCAAGAGCTGCGGTGAAGGTTAAATACTATTGTGCAGATAAAGGGCTTAGCACAATGCTTGACACATAACAAGGGCTGAATAGTTAAGAAACCATTTGTTATTGATTGGTTATAATTCAAAATAACCTAATTCAACAGAGATACAAATATTAGAGGAAAAGGGGGAGCAGCGAGAAGGAGTGCAAACGTATGCCCTCCCTCCAGCACGGGAGTCCTGGGCTCTGCTTGCCTTTGGGGCCTGGTGTTTAGAAGGCAGGGGCCCAGGGCTCGGGCAGGGCTCCTTGAACATCTGGACTCCTTCCACTACCACCAAGGAAAGTTCCATGTCAGACTTTATCTCAGAAAACCCAAACGAACCCACAGCTGTCCTTCCTCCTCAGAACAAGGCCAGCTCCATGGGTGTGCAACCTGTGCAGCCGCATGGGGCCCCATGTTTAGAAACACCTGGCACCTGCCTTAAGGCTCTGCTGCCACCACCTTGAATTTCTTAATCATTTGTAACAGGGGGCCCTGGGCCCTGTGAATAATGTAGACCATCCTGCTTTGGGATTATCCAAGGGTGGAGACCTTAAGAGACCCCAGATCAGATCTGCATCAGCAGGGACCAAAGCTGCACCCTCTCTTGGTCAGGCAGACTTAGGTATTTATACATTCAACAAGCAATTACTGAGCACCTACCATGTGCCAGGCCTGGGGCTCAGTGCTGGGGGTATGTGTAATGAATAAGACAAGGTCTCTACATTCAATAGGCTTACACACCCCTAACTAAACTCTTGACCCCCCCCTTAAACCCATTCCCTTCTCCTCACCCCTGGACTTCTCCCACTCAATATGTGGTACCCCACACTCCCCCAACTCTCAAGCCAGATACCTAGGAGGCATTCTTGATTCCTGCATTTTGAAGGTAGATTTCACCTTCAAAATTCAGCACCCACCTGTGTACTTCTCCCTATCCCCACTGGAACCCCCTCCTCCAGGCTCCCATGCCCTCTTACCTGGGGGCTCCAACGGTCTCTTAACTACTCTTCCCACTTCCATTCTTGGTCCCTCCTATTCATGCTCTGCTTCCCAGCAGAATTAAAAGGTAGTTAAGGTCACATCACTCCTTTGTTGCAAACCCTCCAATGGCTTCCTGCTGCCTTTAGAATAAAATCCCAGCCCCTTACCTGAGCCTCCAAGCTGCCGGCACTGGTCTCCCTGACCTCACTTGCTACTGTTCTCCACCTTGCTCAGGATTAGCCAACCACTATGGCCTCTTCTCGGTTCCCTAAATAGAGCAGGCTTTCCCCCACCTCAGGGCCTTTGCACATGCTGTCCCCTAGACCTGAATAACCTTCCCCCTGCTGTGCCATAGCTAGCTGTCTCTTCCTTCAGCTCTCACCAGAAATGCCACAACCTCAGAGGCCTTCTCTCACCACCCTGTCTCAGCCCCACCTCATTCCATATTATAACATCTCGTTTGTTTTATTACACATCACTTATCATAATTTACAAGTATTTTATTGATGTATTTTTCTAATGTTTAAAAATCTCTCCTCCATGCCTCATCCCCAGAAACCATAAGTTCCATGAGGACAGAAACCTTTTCATCTGTCTGACTCACTCTTTCACCCCCAGAACTGAACATGTGCATGGCACATAGTTGGTGCTCAATATTTGTTTGCGATGGACAGATGGATGGAAGGAAGGAGGGAAGGAGGGAAGGAACTCACAGCCTAGTGGAAGAGACAGAGAAATAAATCAACAATTATGGGCCAGTCTATATCCAGGATGCTCTACGGGCACAAAAGAGGCACATCTTTACCAAAATGGTGGGCCAAGGATGGGGTTAACAAGAATGGTGCTTCCCTCCCATTTTGGCTGTAAACATTACAAGAGGATTAATGTCCATAAAGTGCTCGGCAGGCAGTAAATACTGAATACCGATCAGCTATTGTGATTGGGTTATTATTATTCTTCAATAGTTTGATAGTTGAGTCTGGAAGGACAACTGAGAGTTAAACAGGGAGGGCAAGGGGCAGCCCAGCCAGAAGGGGCTGCAAAGCACGGGCTGCTGGGGGCAGCGCTGGGTCTGTGTAGGGGGAGTGGTGAGCGGTGAGGCTGGGGCAGCAACAGGGGCAGATCCCGAAGGCCTTGTCAGCCAGGCCTGGGGGCCCAGGCTACCGTGAGGGTGGTGGGAAACCTCTGGAGAATTTTAAGCCAGACTCGATCTGTTTTTGATAGTGTGTTCTGGCAGTTGTGCGGAGGATGAATTAGAGGGGGGCAGACGGAAGAGTTATTTATTAACTCCAGGGAGAGCATCCATCCATTACCGGCAGCCCGGCCCAGGGCTCGGGGCTGCAGTGAGCGAGCAGGAGGGTGACGGCGCTCAGACGAGCCTGCCTCCAGCATTCCCTGCACAGGCTCACCTTTGGAGATAGCATCCAGCTGAAAAAGAAATCAGGTTTCTACCTCACGTTTTGCAAGGAAGAGGGTGAAAAGAGCGATGCAAGCAAAGCAATCTTATCGCAGATTAAGTTGTGAGAGAGCGAGAAAGTAGGAAAATTCATCCTCCATGGTGCCATATTTTTCTCTCTTTAATGTCACTTCTTTCAAACCTATCAAAGCCAAATATGCTGGACCTGGCGGTTGCTCAACAGCGCACGGGACACTACATGGAATCCAGTTGCCCCTCGAAAGGGGACCATTTCTGACTTTAAATTCCTTGACCTGGGAATCCTTAGAATTATTTCACATGCTTTTTTTTAAAAAACTTCATAAGTCTCTTGACCCAGAGGGGGAATTAGAATATACTTCCACTCTGGCAGGAGAAGAAAGTGGTAGAAATGCAAAGGGAGAGAAAAATCGCATCAGTGAAAATAAAAAAGACCAGAGATGAATGATCCCTTCCACCCCCCAAAATGTCTCAAATCATTTCCTACTAACTCCCTGTGGGCTGATCAGGACCATTCGCTGATCATTTGGACAACAAGGATTTACTACTGGGGAAGAAGAGAATCAATATTTCCTAAGCACCTACTGCATACCAGCACCGAGTAAAATTCGCTATCTCAATTAAGCCTCACTCACATCACCCTTCAGAAGTGGCCATCTCATTACCTCCATTTTTCAGAGGCGAAAACATAGGCCTGAAAATTTAAGTGATGCGGCGAAGGGCAGGCAGACAGAAACGAATGTTGGTTCACCAGGCTCCATGGCCAAACAGCAAGGTGCTTGGAAGGATTCCAAAGAAGTCAAAGGCGGGGTCCCTCCCTCCAGAAGCTCAGAGCCTTCTGGCACCAGGAAGGAAAATGGATGCAGTCAAACAAGCAGCGGAGCAGAGAGTCCCTGCAGCCCGCAAGTTCTGCGTTTGGGGATGTCCATCTGTACTTGTCCCACTCGCCATCTGGAGGCGTGGTGCTGACACGGCTAGTTTAGGGCTTGGGGGTTCTGCGTCATCCGAGTGTCGCTGGCCTGACTGTGCTCTCAAAAAACAGATTTGCTGCAGTAAGGAGAGAAATCCCAACTGCAGAGGCCTTCCCTGGGCTCCTGCCTGAGACTCCTGCAGCCCAGTATGCTGGGTCCACAAGCTCTGTATCTTTCTAGTCTACCCCTCACTGCCACAATTTGTGGTAAAGAATTTTAGCCATTTTTAAGCGTACAATTCAGTGGTATTCATTACATTCAAAGTACTGTACAACCATCACCAACATGTATTTCTAAAACTTTCGCATCACCTCAAACAGAAACTCTGTACGCATTAATTAGTAGCTCCCCATTTCCTAACCCCTGCCCCATTGCCACGATTCTTCAGGTGGGAAACCTCAGGCTCCAGACACATCACTGCCTTGCCTGAGCTCACACAACTGGCAAGTGGCAGCACAAGGCTTACCCCAGGTCACCCGGCCCAACAGGGCCTGCTTTTAGCTTCTCTGTCTCTTAGTCTCCAGTACTAGATACTATTCAGTGATGGCCTCCTTCATGGTTTCCAGATACTGCTGGAGTTCTCATTCATTCATTCATTCATTCACTCACTCAAGGTCCTACCTATGAGTCCTGAGGTCCTATAACGAACACCTACAGCCTCTGCCCAGCTCGGATGGGCACTTTGCAGGCCTTGCCTCGGGCCCGGTTTGGGGTTTTGCTTTACATTTAAATTATTTCATTCTTGTCTCCTCTAATTTCTTTGGAAACTGCCCTCCTTTCTTTCTGAGTGCCAGGCTTGCGGGCGCAGCCACTTACCTTGACAGTGTTAGAACATTAGACTCTGAACCTTACCCCTGGGGAAGAGATGGAATTAGGGGTCAAAGATGCGGGTCCCCCCCGCATCTGGGCAAGTCGAACATCACACAGCAGCCCACGGAGAACACACCATAATTATAACCTTCATTCAGTTACTCCTCAATCAGCAACCCCTAATGCAAGTAAATTACCCCCATTTTACAGGTAAATAAACTGAGCTGAGAGGTTCAGTATTTTGTACAAGTCACATAGCTCATTTTAAGTGACAGAGCCTGGTTTGGGGGCTGGATTTCCAACTCAGGCCATCTAATTTCCACTTCCATCTGGGACCCGTGATTCTAATCTCTAACATAGGGATTCTGGAATTTACTTTCTCAGGGTTGCTCTGAAACTCGTTTAAGAGAATGAGGGAAAAGCCCTTAGCTTCGTTTCTGGCCCGTGCTGCTTTTTACCAAGGTAACCATTTGGGAGGAGGGCAAAACATCCTGAGTTCCAACTCCCTAGAGATGGTACCAAGCTCGGGGCTCCTGGGCTTGCAAATGCCGCAGGGCACACCCGGAGGTGGATCAGAAATCGCAGCTGGCATTCCCTTGGCCTCAATAAGCAATTTCAGAACCGCGCTTTTAGCTTGCAGAAGGCCTTAACACAGGGACTGTTCCTGGGGCTTCTGACCTCCCTCTCTCCCGGCAAGGAGACCTGCCCCCGCTCCATAATCCATGGGGACAAAACCATTACCTCGGTTGACCTGTGAGTTCTGTCGCAAGCCCTTCTACCTGGCAATTGCAAAAGCTAACACAGTGCAGAGAAACGCTGCAGCTATTTGAATTTCAAATGTGGCAAAGCTGCTCAAAACATCCTGGTGCGCAGGTGAGAGCACCGGGCAGCTGCCCCACCCTCACCTCTGGCTTGGGGTGCAGGTGAGGGGGATCCGGATTCTCAGGTCACCAACGACATGAAAACCAGGCAGGGCTCAGGGAGGGGGATAGGATTAGAAAGCTGACCTAATCCCCTCCACCTGTCTTCTTCTCTTACAGACTCCAGGGACCGCGCTCTCTGTTCCACCACAATGCCCTGGAACAGACTACTCGGGAAAACAGAGAAGGCTATGGAAGCCTGACCGCCTTTCCAAGAAGTACAAAATATTTTTAAAAGCCCACTGTGACAGATTAAGCTGGGTGGATCCCAGAAAATCCTATTCTTAAAGCTAATCCATTTCTGTGCATGTAAACCTGTTGTAGGTGGGACCTTTGATTAAATCACCACAGTTGAGGGTCTTTGATTAGATTGTGGGACCCAGGGTGGGTCTCAATCCTTTCACTGGTGTCCTTTTTAAATGGGAGAATAAAAAGCTGCAGACACAGAAAAAAGATGCAGACAGAGAGAAGCCTCCAGAAGGTTGAAATCAACGAACCCAGGAGAGAGAAAAGCCACAGCTGAAGGAACCCAGCGCTGAAAGCAATGAGACCCGAAGGAAAGGGGACAGAGAAGCAGACCCTGCCATGTGTCTGATAGCCCACAGGTGCAGCTCAGAGAGAAAGCATCACTGATGATGCCTTGATTTGGACACTTTCACAGCCTCAGAACTGCAAGCTTTTAATCTAATAAATTCCCATTGTAAAAGCCAACTCATTTCCAGTATATTGCTCCCAGCAGCTTTTAGCAAACTAAAATACCCACCCTTTGAAAATTACAAAGCTCCTATTTATAAGGTACTTTCCAATGCATTACATCATTGAATCTTCCCAACAGCCCCTTGGAGTCAAATTTATTGTCTACATTTTTTTCAGAAAAGAAAATTAAGGCTCAGAGACGTGACGTAACTTGCCCAGGGCCACACAGTTTGCCAGCAGGACTGCTGGGATCCGGGCCCAAGTATTCAGAATTTGAGTCCAGCCTCTTCCTGTTATCCGATGTCTACTGGGCACTCCATTTGACAGAAGACAATTTCTTCTCTCTGGGATTAACGATTTGTTGACATCAATGGCCATCCACGGAGGCCGCTGGAGCCAGGGCTTAATTTCTGCTGCCCCCAGGATGGACCTCCATGCAGTCAACTGGGGCTGGCCTCCCTGCCCACATGTGGAGATACAGGTGAGAAAGCAATTCTGGTTCTTTGGAGTTTCAGGTGTTTGATCTCCCAACAAATACACACTTACTATGTCGGGTGCTGATGCTCTCGGGCACGTGGCATGTCCAGTCTCTAGACTGTAGAAAACCTTGCCCCTCCTAGTTTGAACAGAGTTAGGTCCTCCCATCTGCAAACCGCCCTCCCCACCAAGCTGCCAGGAATGAGCACACTCTGCAAGTAAAGACAGTGCGCTTGTTATGCAACATGGTAACCCCAGACTGACCCCCAGCTCCTCCCATCTGGGAACTCCAGAGCTGGACATTCTTCTCCCCTAGGAGGAGGCCAGAGGCTCTGATTCTTCCCGGGCAGTACCCACAGCACTCAGCACAGTGTTGCCCACGCCTCTGCCAAAGCAGCCTTCTTGCCCGGGATGCCCTCTCCCCCATCTCTTCCTAGGGAAACTTTTGAAATGTCACCTCCAAGACAACCTAATCTTTTCTTCTCCTGTAAATGCTGTTTGCATATTATAGGTGTCTCCCAGCACCCAGTCCTGAGCCTGGCAAATAGCAGGTACTTGAAAGCTGTTTAATGAGTGAATAAATGCTAAGATAGAGTTTCCCAAGGGCAGTAGCTCTGCCATCCTCCTTTTTTATCCTCCATGCCTGATGCAAGCCTGGCACATGGTAGGTGCCCAATAAATGCTTCCCAGATGAATGACAAATGAATGAATTGACCAAACCCTGTAGGTTACTTGAGGCCAGGAAACTGTCTTCTTGTTTACATCCATCACCTTGCAAGACCAAGCCCAGGTTTTGCTGAGTAAATGCTTCTGGACTGATGGCCAAAGATATTGGGGTTAGCCCCGCACCTGCTGATGGTCAGCTGGTGTCCCCTAAAGTCTGAACAACCTGGATCAAGCCCTGAGCTTGAGCAGAGGTGGAGCTAACTGAGGTCAGATGAGGTTCCAGGCTGGGGCGAGAGCCACTGCCGAGAGCCAAAATGGTCAGGGACGTCCGTATCCGTGGCTGCAGGCCCGCCCCAGAGAGCCCCGTGGGAAGCCTCAGAGTGGGAAGGCCGCACTTCCCTGGCCGGCCCTCTGGGGGTCATTCATAGGTGTGTCCTCTCCACCCGGCGGGGGGGCTTCCATCAGATTCCCACTCTCAGCACCTATCAGCCTCACAAAGAGCCCAGCCTCAAGCAGCCCCTCATTTCTCTCTCATCTCTTCCCCCAAAGGGTTGGGTGGGTATCTTTCTGGTGTATTCACTAATTCGCCAAACACACTGGAGTAAATACATGAGCGGGAGTTTTGAAGACATTGTTAATTTCCTCTCACCGACAGACATGGGGCTAGGACCCCACCTCCCTCAATGACTAGTTGTGTGATTTCTATGGCAGGTTACCAGCTTCCTTTGAACCTCAGTTTTCTCATTTGTAAAATGGGAATAATGATGCCTGCCTTGGAAGGTATTTTGTTCATTTGTTCATTCATGCATGCAATGATATTTTTTCCAGATCTCATCTGTGCAAGCCACTGACATCATTGAGTACCATTAGGTGCTGGCCATAGGGTTAAATGGGTCAGGGTATTTGATCAGTCAGCCCAATGCCTGGCTACCAGGACAGGGGGTCAACAGATACTGGGTTTCTTTTCCTTCCCCTTCCCTGCATAGCATGGTTTCTGCCTTGTATCCTGGTATACAGTCTAGAAGATGAAAGATGGTTCATAAGTGAAAAACCTCGGATACTCTGGACAAAGTGAAAAGGGGAACCATGGGCAGGAGACCAGCAGCTCCCCCAACCCTCATCTCATCACCATCCTTGGCCTGCCCATGAGGCGAGGGCTCAGGATTTGGCCTTCATTCTGAATTCCATCTCAGCATCAGCTGGAGCATCCAACTCCCAGAGCGAGACAAGGGGTCAGCCCTGTCCAAGGGCAGGAGGCGGCCCCAGGTGTCCAGGGTCCATGCAGGACTCCCCATGCTGTGCCCCCTGCCCCGCTGGGGCCTCCCCCCACCACTTCAGACTCCAGCCTGGATTCTGAATGTGGGCTTCTGCCATTTAGATGCCAGGAGCCTCCACAGTCTATTCCAACACAGCCCTGAGACAAGCCAAAGGCTTTCCAAGGGTCTACAAGGTTCTACACACACCAGCCCCCAAATCCCCTTTGACCTCATCCCCCCCCCGCCCCCACTTACTCTGCTCCAATCATGCCGACTTCTTTGCTGTTCTTTCAGCCTCGAAGCCTCTTCCCCCAGAAACCCATACAGCCTGCTCCCCACCTCCATCATGAGAAGCACCCAAATTCCCCTGCAGAAATGAAGGGCATACTTGCCCAGCTGCTGTCTCTGATAGCCTGCAGCTGTCGGCCTCCTGCAGCGATCGCCTAGGCTGAAGGCAGCCCCTCACCCAAGGCCACACTAGCATCCCAGAGCAGCCCCCGCCCCATGAGGGAAGGGTGCAGGGGCATCAAGTCCGGCACTCTCACTTCAATGCTGAAGAGCCGTCGGTTCTTCAGAACTCCCTGAAGGATCACTGAGGTTTCCACTGGGTGTTGATCCCTAAAAAACCACCTCCACGCTCACTGCTATCTCAGAGCTTCCCAGGGAACCCAACCCATGACAAAGTCTTTGCTCAAATGTGACCCCCTCAAGGGAGACCTTTCTGGCTCGCACTATTTAAAATGGTGGCTTCCCCTGCCCCAGCAACTTCCTGCCTCCTCTTTCCTTGCTGCTTCTCCTTAGAACCTATCATCATCTGATAGAAAATAAACTAATAAAATATAGACTATCTCTCCCACTAGGATGTTAAGCTCCATGAGGGCAGGGGATTTGTTTTGTTTATCACTGTATCCTTTTCTAAGCATTCAGGATACAGCAATGATCAAAACCTGAAGGTGTTGAATAAGTAGTTGATGAATGAGTGAATGAATGAATGAATGGAGTGGCTCGTCCTTCAGGCCATCCACTTCCCTCCTTGACTCTCCCAGCTCTCAGCTTCCTGACTGCTTGTTCCTCCCGGATGGGCAGTTTGCAGCACCCCCAGCCCCTCAGGCCTGCCTGCAGCGGGGAAACTTCTTGTCCCCATTCCCATGGAGCTTTCTAAGGTTCCCCTCTGCTCTTGAGAAACCCAAGAAAACAAGCCGTGCCATTTCGTTCCCTTAAACTCGTGAGGAAACGCATGCATTCCCCTGTGGATTTCAATAGAAATATGGCCAGCCTGGTAATGGAGCCCACCAAGACAGGGAGGGAGGACTTGGGGGGGCTGGCAGGCCGTTCCCCAACTCCTCCGTGCTCTTAAGAGTTCTCCTGGGGCCCCGTGAAGCACAAATATCTAACAGGATTTACATGCTTTACACTTTTCACGAGTCCCTTATCACCTACCCTGGAATCATGATTAGCTGGGAGGCAAAGAAACCAAGGAAAAACGGGCGAAAGGAAAGAAACTCCACTAGCCTTATTTGCTACTTCGTTTCCTAAAATTTTGGAGCCTGGTGAGAAGAAGCCAACAGATGCTAGGACTTTCAGCAAAATAAATAATAACAAATAAACCTTCACAATCAATCCTCCACATTTAGCAGTAGAACATGAAACAAAAAAGGTGTTTGGCTTCCAATGAGCAAAAAAGAAAATTTAATCTACATACAGTCTCTTCTACTTGTCAGACACAAATTAGGTTTACAGCCTAGAAAAGAGGTAAGTGATTAGAACGAGCATGCTATTAAATTCTAACAGGGCCTGGGTTACTTTGGAAATTTCTTGCTTAATTGGAAAAGAAAAAATCCAAATTAAAAGCATGCATTCATTCATTTGTTCATTCACTCATTCATTCATTCTCTCACTCACCTATCCATTCAGCTAATGTTTCCAGAGCCCCAGCTTTGAACTCTGTTCTAGGCACCGGGAATGCAAAGATACTGGTGCCTCCTCACTGCCCTCAACAAGAAGAAAATAGAAGGATGCCTCAGAGTGTAGACAAAGGTGTTTTTAAAAAATGGGTTCCGGGGCCCCAGCCCAGACCTACTGAATGAGAACCTCTGGGGTTCATGAAGCCCAGGATTCGGCAAGCACCTCCAGGTGACCTTAGGCACTCTGAAGTTGAAGCACCTGCCTGCCGTCTCTACAGGAGCGTGCGCCGGGTCCGGCTCCTCCAGCGCCGAGCGCAGGAGCGGATTCTGATCCGAGGCCTTTTAGCCAGCCAGGCAGATTCGGGATTGAACTCTAACCTCAACTGGCCTAGCTGTGTGGTCAGAACAAGTCACTGCAAACTCAGAGCCTCACTTTCCTCATCTGCAAAATGGGAGCAACACTATAAAAACTCACGAAGGTTATCGTGAGGGCTTTAAGGAGATGGTGCGTGCCGTGCCCTTCCAGCAGGCTCTGGCGCAGCGAAGCACTCATTAAACACAGCTGCTGTTCTTATTGCTGTCTCGCTGGTGGGGCGGTGCCCCTCCCACTCACTTTCACTTTCCTTTTCTCCTTCCCCCTCCTGTTCCTGCCTCTCTCTTTCTCTTCCACTCAAGAAATACTTATCGTGCGACTCGTTGGTGCGGGGGAGTTCAAGGGTGACCGGCACAGACATGGTTCCAGTCTGCTTCCAGAATGTTCCACTGGTACATCCTCATGGGGAAGAGTTTATAGAAACACATGTGAACAAACGAACAAAATAATCGAGGTTGGGCTACCTTGTAGGAATGAGATAAAGAAGGTGCTGAGATTGGGACTAAAGGAGGGACCCTACCTAGGAAGCAGGGTGAGAAGGGTCTCCCTGACGAGGCCACAGCGAAATGACCCAGGAAGGCTGCGAAGGGACTGAGGACTAGGACCTTCCAGTCTGTGGGAACTGCATGGGGGCCTGCCCTGAAAAGCGGGAGCAAGACTGGGGTGTTTAGAGAGCCAAAAGGAGAAAGTCAGTGAGCACGGCTGAGTGGAGGGGCCGAGGGTGTGAGAAGGCCCCGGAGGTCAAGCAGCAGCCAAAGGATGTAGAGCCTAAGAAGCTGGGTGATGGCAGAATGTTGACCGCTTCTCCACGGCCCAGGAGGGATGTTGTTTTAGTTGTCTTGGCTTCTTCAGCAGATACCATGAAATGGGTTGGCTGAAACAATGGGAATTTATTAACTCATGGTTTTGAGGCAAAATGAAAGTTCAAATCGAGGAGTCATAAAGGCGATGCTTTCTTTCCAAAGACTGGAGTCCTGCGGCTGGCTGCCGGGGTCCTTAGTTTGTAACACAGCAAGGCGTCTCCCGGCTCTCCCTTCTCTTGAGGGTTCTGCTGATGTTAGCTTCTGGCTGCCCCTCTGTGGCTTTCTCTCGGTTTCTGAATTTCTTTCTCTTATAAAGGACTTCACTAATAGGATTAAGACCCACCCTGATTGAGGTGGGTCACACCTTACCTGAAGTAGCTTCATCAGAAGGACCTACTTACAATGGGTTCACACCCAAGGGGAATGGTTTAAGAACATGTTTTTCTGGGGAACACACAGCTTCAACCCACCACAGATGTTAACCACAATGCCAGAGCAGGGGCCTCAAGGCCCCACACGTGCCAAGTGTTACCCCTTCCTTGCTGGCTCATGAGGCGCTGGTGGAGGGGAAAGGGTAGAAGTCCTAGGGAATGAGCCAGAGCGGTCCTCTAACAACTGATATAGCCTCACCAGTGTGCACCAGCTAAGTATCAGGCCATCAAATAAGTCACATTAAAGTGCTTAGATTTTATTCTAGGCACAACAGGAAGCCACTGATGGTAAAGGCAGCAGGGAGTAAGGCCAGCAAACTGACATTTTAAAAAGCCTAATCCGGCCGCTGTGTGGATGCACGGCAGGGGCCCGAGTGGGAGGAGAGACAGGTATGGGTCCTCTGTGCCGGTCCAGGAGAGATGGGGGGTGGTGGCATGGGTTAGGGGTCAGGAGCAGGAAGGGGCAGTGGAGGAGAGGCAGGCCCAGTGGGCGGAGTGTCAGCCCCACCTGACTGGCTGATAAGGGGAACCACCCACGGCTCCACGTGGAATCACCGGAGGGGATGGTGTAGCCTGGGCAGCTCAGCCAAGCAACTGGAGAGCCAGGCAGAGGCGAAGGTTCTGACTTGTAGAAGCCTTCCTAGAGAAGGAGGCCCAAGTCAAGAAATGAGGGACTAATTGGCTCAAGTGCTTCCTTACACATTCTGAGCATACCCTGAGCTAAAGTTCAGACCAAGCCTGTGTCAAACAGAGATGGCCAAGCTTATTATTAAGCCAGGCATGTCTGGCTAAGGTTAAATCCTGGGAGAAGGAAAAAACAGACATCTGAAGTGCTGTTATCTACAAATTACAGCACCATTCAAGGAGTGCAATTATTAGCACTTCATGTGTGTGGGTAGCAGGCTTTACGTTCAAGCAACAAACAAACCGTTTGTTCTTCAATAGACAAATGTTAGCCTCACTTTCATGGCTGTTAACAACCACAATAATAAAATGAAACGGGTGATGCCTTATGTTTGCAAAACACATTACCATTTACTAATTGCCTAATGTCGGCACAAGCAGGAGTGTTTTCTTCAACTATACAGATTTTAAATAGGATGTTTTGAGAAAAGTTTGCATTCCAACTTACTTCACCTGGAGAAGCTGCCCTGTGAGGGGCAAGCACCTGCAGCTTTCTGATGCTAGAATTTTTATTTTCCATTTGAGATCGTCACTAAAAAGGATTTGGAACTAATATATCATTATGTCATCTTTGGTGAGAACTTGGCGGGAAGCTACATTGGGGTGGGGGGAAACGATAGCAATTTACTGGTTAAAAAGAGAAAGAGAGAGAGAAGTTTTCAGGTGGCTGATGCCCTTTAGCTTTCAGAAGATGTTGTTTCCAGAAAGCACAGATATTTGCATTTCCTGAGGTCAAGGTATGGAGCATGTAAAGAATATTCAAATGCCTCTCAAGGCTTCAGCTCCCAAGTTTCTGAAAGGCTAAATGAGCAGAGAGGAAAGCAGGAATGGGGCAGGCTCCTGCTGGATTCTTACGCAGCTTCTTTCGAGTTAAACACCACACAGCCACCCAAAAGAATCCAGGGCAAGGTTGTGCTTGGTTGATATAAAAACAGCTTCTGAAGGCAATATTGCCTTTGTGGGCTGAAAAGGCATGCTTTCATGACAACCTATCCTCAGCAGAATGGCTTACAGACGGTCCCCCCCTGTCAACACATGAAAAAGGAGTGGCCAAACCCCCTTCTCACTTCTAGAAAATGTGATTAAATAGGGTGTTCACAGTGTCTGTAACCCAGGGCAGAATGAGGGGTGTGGGAGTGCCTCCGTGACCCGGTGCCTGGTTTTATCATCTTAGAGCTGAGCTGGACCCAGTTCAGGGTCTCTGGGTCACCACTGAGTGGTCTCGTCACCACTGAGTGGTCTCGCCACTACAGAATAGCCTCAGGAGAGATGGGCTGGGTAGAGAGAATCCACATCAGTCCCTGCTGTTCTGACTCAGCAGCTGTGTTCAAGGTCAAGGCTGTTTGGGGGTGAGACCAGGACAAGTAGTAAGAAAAGGCAAACAGCCCCCCATACCCAGAGTAGTGGGTTAACTGGTGGCTCCCCAAAATATACGGCCAGGTCCTGATCCTCTGAACCTGCGGAAGTGACCTTACCTGGAAAAAGGCTCTTTGCAGATGTAATTACCGTAAGGATGAGATGAGATCATCCTGCATTATCTAATGAGCCCTAAATCCAACTATCCAAATGAAAGAAAGGCAGAGGGACATCTGAGACAGACAGATGAGGAGGAGGCAGGGAGAGGAGTGATGTGGCCACAAGTCAAGGAATGCTGGAAGCCACCAGAAGCTCGAAGAGGCAAAGAATGGATTCTCCCCTTGCGCCTCCAGAGGAAGGTGGGCCCTGTTGACACCTTGGTTCCGGACTTCTAGCTTCCAGAATGGTGAGGGAATAAATTTCTCACTTGTGGTCATTTGCTACAGCACCAGAGGAAACTAACAGGCCCGCTCCTGTACCACATACTCACAGGACATTCCCCAAGCGAGCTCAGCACCAGGCACTGCCCCAGCTTTCTCAAGGAGTTATGAACTCCTAGGCGCTCTTGGATTGCCTTCCTAGGCCTGAAACCATATGCTAACTTCTATGTGACTGGGTTCCTGGGCATTTTTGTGAGGAAAAGTGTCCATAGTTTTCATTAGACTCTCAAAAGAGACCATGACCCCAAGATGTATCAAACACCACAGATCTCCACAGAGGCCCAGAGCCGTCCAGAGTCACACTTATCATCATCCACCCATGTAGTCCGGATTTATAAAGCACCTATTATGCGCCAGGTGCAAGGCTGGGTGCTAAGGAGGCAGGGCTAGCACACATCCCACTACACACTGAAAAAACATAGACTTAGAGAAACAAGGTCAGCGTCGGACATTCTGTCCACTGAGACCAAATTCCTTTAGGCTCTGACTGCTCATCGGATTTGGAAAGTACGGCAAGCAGGATAAGTGTCTGGATGTTTTGAGTCAGCCACAGGTTTGGATGTGTTGCCACATGGAGCCCTCATACCCTTAGGATTGTTCCAGAAATCCCAAAGATGGCACCTACACTCCTATCTGCCTGCCTCACCCAGGAGTGATGCCCAAATTCTGGTTTAGACACTGTGACTGCATCAGTGGTCACACAATCCCAGAGCTAACCTCTGGCCCCACTCAGATGCCCAAGCCCAGCTTGTCACCCCTCCTCAGGAGTCCCACGGGTTTTTGATGAGGGCCTCTTTTAGTATCTACCCTATCATTCTCGAAAAGAAGATGGTTACTTGTCTGTAAGCTGCTTGAGGGCAGGGGTTGACTGTCATTTCTGAATTCTCTCCTCCTTGTATCACATCTGGCATCAGAATGAAGAAGTGAACAAATGAACTTTCCCCTGTTCCCGTTGCTTCCATCTTGGCTTGGGAACAATCATAAAAGCTCTTACGTTGGCAGGTATGGGGAAATGGGGAAATGGGGAAATGGCAGCCCAGGGAGTTAGCTGTTCCATTTTTTGAGGAGGGTGCCCTGGAAATGCAGAGAAAGAGTTGACAACAGACTATATCCTCACTGGATATAGTATACTATAACAGTCTCTATGATAACCTCTAGCTACATGTGGGTATTTAAATTTAAACTAAGTAAAAGTAAATAAAATTAAAAAATCAGCTCCTCAGTCACATCAGTCACATTTCAAGTACTCAGCAGGCTCACATAGCTAACGAGTGCCACATTGAAGAGCCCAGACACCGAGCACTTCCCTCAGTGCAGAGCATCCTGCTGGACAGCACAGGGCCCCATCACCCCTACAATTCCACATCAGGAATCCTGAGGAAATAATAAAGGAAAAGCAAAATACTCTGAACAGAGGACACCATTTAAAACGAGAAAAAGTTGGAAACATCCCAAATGCTTCTGCATAGGAGGCTGCTAAAGTAAGCTATATTATCATGAAGGAAAAATTATTAAAGACCCCTTACATTTATGCTTATCCATTCATTCAACAAATATTTGTTGAACATGATTATAACTATCGAAATTTGTTATGCGCTGCTTCGGCATCCATCATATTTTGGTTAAGCCACTTGCCTCCACGCTGACCTTTGACCTGGTTAATAAGCAGCTCTCCAGCCTTGGGGCAGAAACTCCCCCAGAGCCCAAACCCACATCTGAGGCCACCACCCACACCACCCACCCACTCACCCAAAACCCACAGCTGGTCGCAACTGCTGGGACCATCCCCAGTGTCCTCGGATCCCCACCCCTTTCCCCTTCCACACCCATTTGCTTTACGCTAACCCATCCTGACTCCTGCGGGAAGTCTACTACCCCGTACCCCTGGGCTGCAACAAAAGCACCAGCCCACGGGCCCTGTCACCCTGTGTGCTCCCCGCCTGCTGGGTGAGCCGCCTGAGCCCATGGCACTTCCCGCCGGCCCCTCATGGGCCCCTCCCTCCTGGGAACTGTAACAAACTATCTTTTCTCACGAATTACGGCCTTGGTTTCCCATTGTGTCACACCTGACCTCCACCCAGACCCCAATTTAAAATCCAAACTAACTAATCCAGAAGAAGCAGCTACTGTGTGCCAGGCACTGTGTCGAGTGCAAGAGATAGACAGTAAAGAAGACAGAGAAGGCCTCTCTCCTGGTGGTGTTTTGTGAAACTAGAGCGAGGGAGCCAGGTTACGAGCGAATGAATGAAGATTATTTCAAAATGTGTTAAGTATCATTAAGGAAATAAAAGGCTTGAGGCCACGGAGAGGGACTGGAGGGAAAGAGAGTGTTATTTACAAAAGGTCTTTGTGTGTCTTGCTTCCCTAACCCTGGGAAGGCACGGTGGGCTTCCTGCATAGTGTGTGGATTCGAGTCCACGTCGGCCAATGTGTGCCCACAGTGTTACGTGGAAGTGGCAGGAGCCACACGGCCAGAGCACACCGACTATACGGTGTCAAAAAGCAGCAGCGACGACTGGATGTTTAAGCAATGTCGGGCAAGGATGGTTTGGTTGGCTGGTTTGGTTCAACACTGTTGAAGTTCACAGTTTCAAAGAAGAAACTTCAGCTAAGCATAAAGTGCTCCAAAATTAGGGCCAGGCCAATGAGAGCACGTGGGACAAGGTGGCTGCCGGGGGATGGTGCTGGTGGCACTCGACAGCCAACTTGACACCTGCTGGGTGACCTTTCCTGGGCACAGTACCTTCTCCTCCACAGGCAGCCTTTGTTCTTAACACAGGCAACGTTCTTGGACAGTGACTTCCAGTTAGCGTCTGTGTACGGGTTTGCTTTACCCACGTGGATGGAGCACCTGAGAAGCTCCGCTGTGGGCGTCCTGCCCAGACGCCCTTGCCCTCACCGCCTCGTGCCCATCAGCCTCGTGCACCGGCACTGGCATTTCTCCGCCTAGGGCAAAGGGCCAGGAGCAGCTCTCAACCAAAGCCTGACGGAAGCCGGTGCATAACTACCTCCCCACAGGCAGGATAACTTCAAGACATGCAGCTTCCCCGGTGGGAATAAGCTCCAGGGGCCCCTGTGGTGGCGGCCTTGATAATGTACCTTTCACAGTTTGTCTTTCCTTTCTTGAATCCCTCCCCTACTTCTCGACCTTCCCCTCCCACATATGTTTCTAGCTCTCAAATGCTCACTTAGGGTCTGCTTCTGGGGGAACCCAACTTTCATGGAGGACCTGCCCTATTGATAAGGCTGCTAGGATTCAGAGAAGAGAGCACAAAGAACAGGGAGAAAAGCAACGTTCTGGGGGTGGGGCTGTGGAGGGAAAGGGGTCTGCATCTCGGTCCTTCTATCCACCCCCAGGGCCATCTTGTCTGCCAAGCCCTGCAAAGCCTTGCTGGGCTGCCTGTGTCATGCTCTGCTATCTCCCCAGCAGCTGTTTGGGTAATTACAGTCTCTAATTATAACTCGGCGCTATGATTTGGGTAAATCCATTAGAGCCACCTCAGACAAACCCCCATCGCCTCCTCCTTCTCTTCTTCTTGTCTTGAATGTGTTAACCCTGCTCTGCATGAAGAAGAGGCAGGCGAATAGGTGTGCTTGTTAATGAGTGGGCTGTGCAGGAGGAAGCTTTTCACAACATAATCTCATTAAGAATGATCACCTAGAGCATGGGTCTCAAATTAAGAGTGCAGCAGGATCTCCTGGGGGAGCTTGTTATAAATGCATAGTCCGGCTCCCTCCTTAGAGATTCTGATAAGATATTCTGCAGTTTAGCAGCTTCCCCAGGGGGCTCTGATGCAGGGGACCCCGCAGTACATACGCGGAGAAGCACCATCCTTCCGTTCCTGACTCTCTCTGTGGTTCGCTGACCCAGTACCTGGGTCAAAGTAAACGCCATCCATCCAGCCGTTCACCGTCTCTTACCACCGGCCCCCTCCTTCTCCGTCACAAAGCTGCGCCACTGGGGCGACCCTAAGTGCTTACCAAATGAGAGCCAGGCTCATATCTGCCCCCTCCAGGCCTTAGGCACACACAGTAAGTCCTCAATAAAGACTTCAGGAGTGCCAGGGCTTTCCTGGGGCTGAAGGAAGAAGGCTACTT
>JAQZBX010053545.1:0-12841 GCA_029593785.1 Cabassous unicinctus | reverse complement strand
TCTATATTTCTGTTTCTATTCCTTCTAGCATTACCTAGGTAACGTCTACATGTTATATATATTTATATGCACATACTTCTAATAATATCACCATCTTCTTTAGATAAACTACAATGTTCTAACTTTGAGATTAATACTTACCGTGAATCAAAGTTTATGAAAAATTCCTTCCAGTATTATCTGTTTAGAAATATCTCAACTTCTAGATTTTTATCACAATGAAAATATATAAACCATTTATGAAGCCTGGTGTTTTTGTGATACAGCATTTGTTTCCTCTGTGTTAACTTACGATTAATCTTTAGTCCATAAATTTTTTTGAGGTCAAATAAATCAAAGAAAAATTTTGTTTAGGTTTTCTTTTCAAGTAGAAACTTCACACAGGAATTATGTCTCACATGTATCCTAGGGAGCTGCTCTGAACCCGAGCAAAATATGTCTTGTTCTCCCTGATAATGCCAAGGCACATCTTATATTGACTATTGTGGATAATGCAATATTTGTCATCTCTGGGACTAATTTGCAAAGAATATTGCTTGACATGATGCCAAGGATGAAAGCTCAAGGACTAATGCATCTGTATCAGGTTTGTAACAGAAATTTGCCTTCCCCTTAGAAGCCACATAATGCTGAGCAGCATTTTTGGTATTCCTTTGTGGTGTTCCAATTCATGACTGGCTAAAAGAGTAGGTATTTCTAGAGAAATGCTTAATTAATCTGTGGCTGAAAGGACAGATCATTAACAAACATGGATATAATAGCATATTTTCCCCAATGAAATAATTTAATATTTTAAAATGTGACACCGTCATAGGATTGAACACTGTTCATTATACAAAAATTATTATATAATCAAATTCAAAGAAAAAATGGAAATCATCCATAAGTGTTATTCTTTAGATGTATTGTCTTCCAACTAATTTCCTTTATGCATATAAAGCTTCTTTATATTTATGCTTATATATTTACGTAATTTTGCCAGAGCTGATTTTTAGTCATTTTTATTTAATATTATTTATTTACTATTATACATCTTGACCAATGTTTAAAAATGCACTTTAAAAATCCTCAGTTTCAAGAATTTTTCTTTGACTGGTGCAACATAACTAACTTCTTTATAGTTGTGTGCACCAGTTGTTGAATGGGCACTTTGGGATTTACAAGAGAAACCTGACAGGTTAGGGAGTGTCATCTAATTCATCAACACAGAAGATGTATTGTTTTCTTCAGCCACAACAATATTTGTTCAACTTATATTACTATATTAAAGTTTTGGCTTTTATTATAGTAAAATAAAGGTAGGAGAGGATAAAGTGAAAATCATTGCTGAGCAAAGTCTCTATAAGTCTCTATAATTTTATTAATAGCTCAAAGCTGCTTTCTTCTATATACAACTAGATGAAATCCATCCTTGTAAATCTTTCATTAATTAATGATAATGAAATCAATTTTCATATAGAATAAGCAACTGGTACAAGGAAACTGTTCGAATGGCAGAATTTCGGGAGACAAGATGATAGTATGGATCAAAGGAATTTCAAAATAATGTATTACATACTTGATGAATTTTTAATGTACAATTATTCAACTCAACAAAAATTTAATGATAATGATAAATGCTTATTTCAGATTAAAAAGCCAGCATCAATATATTTCTCAATAGTTGACTTTGGGTTTTAGGATGTTCTACGTCAATACCACCTAAATAGGGTTTGCTCACTCCTTGAAAATCACAGATGGAGGGTTTCTTCCAGTATTGAAATCATTTTTCATAGCCATTAAGTTTACTTTCAAATAATATTATAGTCAAAAAATTAATAATTTACAAAACTTTCTTTGACTAATCTTTTCTGCTCAATCTCTATTGGTGGGTTTCCAATATATGAGCTCTAATAGTAAGATTATGTTGGCAGAAGATCAGGAGTAAGAAATAAAAAGGTGATATGGCTTATTTGAGCAAAATTTCAAAACAATTACAATTTTATGTCACTCAATTATTCAGTGTCATTATTTTATAAAAATTCTGTTTATGCTTTTAATTCTCTCAATTTTTGGCTTTATTGTTATTTTATACTGTCACTCACATTTCTAGAATGCAAAGTTCTAATTTTCTAACAGTACTACTTTGCACATTTGTATGTATATGCTTATCTTTGCAGGAATACATTTTTACATACTTTTACTATTAATATGTTTCTTTTAGACATCACATAGTTGTGTCTTTATAATAGAAATAATTGCTATGCCTTATATAAAAGTGTTTATGCAACTTAAAATTAAAATAATGATTTATGTGCTATTTTCATTTTATGTCATATTGAAGAGAGGCTGGATTGGTAAGGTACTCAAGTGGGTTCATTTGCTCAGCATGACAGAATTGACAGACACTGATCTAGGGTTAGTAAGGAAAAATGGCTTTATTTGCTGGTGCGAGACTGAAGGTATACAGTTTCAAATCAGACTCCCCATTAAGGGATTTTCTCACAGATTGTATACTGGTTGAAACAAAGAAAGTTAATAATCAGGATGATGTTTCTAAGAAGGGTCTGCAAAATTAGTTTTTTGCTTCATCATTTAATCTTAAAAAAATACATCGTCCATCGGTAGGGATGGGCAATAAAGATGGGGTGGGCAATAAAGATGGGAAGGTGGTAAGGATATCAAGGCTCAGATAAGGACAGATGTGAAGACATAGATAAGGACTGATGTGTAAAGATAAGAGCAAGAAAGTACATATTTATATATTTTTGGTGGAGATAAATCTGTTTTATGTTAAATCTGTAGCTATGCCTGCCTCCTGACATGTGAGCAAGAGTTATGTTGAATTTCTTTAGCTTTATAAGGTACAGTGCAATGCATTAATATTTAATATATACTGGGTTTTTCTAGTACTACAATATAATGTTAAAAAATTCTGATAATTCTCTCTGGGCTTCTTTTTTAATTAATATATTATTTACTATTTAATTTTATTTCTCTGATGGATTTTTAAAATTTTTTTCCTGTATTTGCTTATTTTTTTAAATATATTTTTTATTGAAGAATATCATTCCCACATGAACTTACATAAACAAAAAGTGTATAGTACAAGTTATGAATGTATGAAACAAACATGATACAGGGGTCACATACAACACCCCTCCACCAACACCTTATATTGTTGTGATACACTGGTACAAACTATGTAAATGCATCATGAAAATATTACAAGTAATTATAGTGCATATATTACATTTGGTGTTTTTCCCCCCAACTCACCCTATTTTTTTTAACAAATCAATTTTATTGATATATATTAATAAAGCACACAATTTATCCAAAAAGTACAATCAATGGTATTTGGTATATTCACATAGCTGTGCATTCAATCATTATTAAAGCATATTTCAATAATAATAATAAACAAGCAAGGAAATTCCTTCCTTCTTAATCTGTTTCCCCTGCTGTATTTAGCTGCTCTTTCTGGCTATTTTTGCACTGTTATTTTGTTTGTTTGTTAAGCAATTTTATTGAGATAAATTCATATACCGCATGATCTATGCAAAGTGTATGATCAACGGCCTTTTTTTTTTACTGGTTAAAAAGACGTTTATCAAAAAATTGTAATATAAATAGAAAAATAGATTGTAAGAAATTACAAATTTTAAAAGAGAGTTTACGGCCAGGTTTTATTTACTATAATTTAGTATGAGAAATAATATAGCAACAAATGTAATAATGTAAATAATTATTATAATATAGTAGAAATTAATTATAAATATGTTATAAATTAATTATAACATAATTTTAATTTTTATATTCTCATTTAACTATTGGACATAATAATCTCTAAGATTGCAATAAATTATTGGTTTAGTTATTTAATCTCTATTTAGGCCATAATTCTTTTGGGATAATTCTGCCTCATAAAATTATGACTTGGCATATTGTTATCTGTTGTAATTCATTCCAATAATATGTGAAGACTTCCCAAATAAGAATTTGATTATCCAGAAAGAATTCTGATCGATTTTTTAAGCATACATCATTGCATTATATTGTTAATGTTTTCTCTGGTGATATAACTTAAATAAGTATATAAGTTATTTTATTGTCCTCAATATTGTTATGATTGAGTCCAGGCAATGAAGATGGCAGCATAAATCACTCAAGGATCTATTTACTCACAGAATCTTTGAATCACTATAATCAAGGGCCAAACTATCTTCCTCAAAACTCCAGAAAACAATTAAATGTTTGCAGTAAAAGGGTGAGTCCAGAATCAAGATATGTAACCTAAAAAAACTTTTGCCTCAGGTTGAGCTTCTTTATAGAACAACTAAACTCTCAAGGAGAGCATCAAAGAGAACATCAACCAACACAGAACAAGTTTCAAA
The DNA here is from genome assembly GCA_029593785.1 of Cabassous unicinctus. Lineage (NCBI taxonomy): Eukaryota > Metazoa > Chordata > Mammalia > Cingulata > Chlamyphoridae > Cabassous > Cabassous unicinctus. The sequence continues at coordinate 8,465 of JAQZBX010053545.1, read as the reverse complement.
AGACAGTAAAATGTGTTTTTTCAATTGAATTTTTTTGTTTTGTTTTTGTTAGTTCCTAACACTCAGAGATAGGTTCAGCATATAAACAACCTAGTTCCACCTTAAGAAAGAGAAAACTTAGGGTATAAACCCATAGTTAAATTACTAAAATATTAAAATTTGCATTGGGATACAAAAGTTTACTAGACAAAGACACAAGAATTAGGGCCCATCCAAAGAAACAAGATGAAACATCAGAAATCACCAAAGAAGAAACAAAGGATTAGGAAGAATATTCAAATGGCAGAAAACTTCTCTAATTTAATGAAAGACAAACCACACATTCAAGAAGAGCAGTAGCAACAAATAGGATAATATTGAGGAAAACCAAACCTGGACAGTAAAACTTTAGAATGAAATTACAAGGAGAGTCTTCTAAAAGTTGAGAGCGAAAAGGAACATGTTAAATATTAAGCAGTCCTATAAGACTAAAGACTGATTTATCAGAAAAACCTTAAGAGGCATGAAGGCAGTGGGTTGACAAAATTAATTGCTGAAAGAAAATAATTTCAACAGAGAATTTTATATCTAGTAAAGAGTCTTAAAAATAATGGAGAGATTAAGACATTCCCAGATAAAATAAAAGCTGAGCTGTTCCTCACTGCTGGACCTGTACTGCAAGCCATGCTACAGGGAGTTTTTCAGATGGAAAGGAAGGGGCACTAGAGAGTAGATAAAAACACCATAAGGGAATAAAGACTGCTGGTAAAGGTAGCCATATGGGTAATTATAAAACCACATATATTATTGTATTGCATTCATTGTATATAACTCAGTTTTTTATTTGAACAGTTTATAAAAATCAAATGATTAAAAAGTAATGGTGATTTTATGGTTTAGGATATTTAATGTATAAAGATGTAATACAAAAAAATTTCAACCAGAAAAGTAATGAGATTGTGGGATATAACAATAAAGTTAGTTTCAAATGAGATTGTTATAGATTTTAGAACTTTGATTTAGGCCCAATTGTAACCAAAAAGATACAGAAAGAAATGAGAAATATTACAATACAAAAAAAAATCCAATAGATATGACAGTAGATATTAATGGAAAATTTAAAAGACAAAAATAATATAAAACAAACAATGTGTGAAAGGCAAAAATAGCAGAATAAAGTGCTGCATTATCAGTAATTACTTGAAAGGGAAATTGACTAAATTCTACATCAAAAAGTGAAAATTGGACAATGGTTAATACTATATGCCTGCCTTTTACAAGAAACTCAATTTTAATTCAAAGGCAGAACTTAGTTGAAATGGAAAGGGTCAATAAAATATCCCTTGAAAAAGTAACCAAAAGTAAGCTAAAATAGCTATAATAATAGATAAAATAATTTTAAACTCAAAAACTGTTAGAAGGGATAAATCATTACATTGTATATGAAGATATATGAAGTCAAGTCAACAAGAAGACATAATATTTATAACTATATATATGAATTGCACCAGCGGAAACCCACAGGAATGAAACAAATGTTGACATTTTTGAAATGGAAATAGATGGTTCTATGATCTAATAATAGACATTAAAACAGACCATTTAATAATGACTAGAACATTTAGGTAGAAGATTGATAAGAAAATGGAGGACCAGAGTGATGCAACAACAAATCTAGAGATAAGAGATATGTGTAGAACACTTCCACCAAAAGATCAGAATACACATTCTTCTCTAGTGCACATAGCTTACTCTACAAAATAGACCTTATGCTGGGTCACAAGGCTTAATAAATTTAACAAAATTGTCCTTATACAAGGAGTATTCTCTGACAACATTGAAATGATGCAAGATATCAATAACAGAGGGATAACTCAAAAATTCAATAATATGTGAAAAATAAAAGTATACTGTTAAATATTCAATGAGTCAAAGAAGAAATCACAAAATCAGTTAGGAAATATCTTTAGGTGAGTGAACAAAAATAAAAGATACCAAATCTTACAGATGCAACAAAAGCAGTAGTGAGAGAGAAACTTATACCAGTGAATACTCACAACAATACAAGGAGAAATATCTATGAGAGTCAACCTCACAAGTTATGGCACTAGAAGTAGAAGAACTGTATAAGCCTAAAGAAAGCAGTTGTAAGGAAATAGCAAAGATTATATTGGACATAAATGAAATAGAGAATAAAATACAATTGAAAAGTTCAATGAAACCAAAGGTTGTTTCTATGTAAAGATAAATAATATCAACATGACTTTAGCTAAGCCACCATGGACAAAAAGAAAGAAGACAAAAAGAACTACAATTGGAAGTTAAAGAAGGGACATTACCAACAACTGCACAGAAATAAAATGGAGTACAAGTAGATACTATGATCAATTGTGTCCAACAAAAAATAGATAATCTAGATGGAAAGAATAAATTCTTAGAAACATATAAACTATCTACACTGACTCAAGAAGAAATAGAAGATCTCTACTGATAGAGAGCAAATCAGTAATCAAAATATCCCAACAAAGAAAATCACAAACCCAGAGAGACTCACTGATGAAATGCACCAACATTCCAAAAACAACAATGTTCCATAACATTGAATCAGAAGGAACACTTCTGTGGTAGTTTGAGATTATCTAATGAATTCCAAAAAAGAAAAGAGTTTGCTTTTAAACTAATCTTTTCCTGTGGGTAGGATACCATTTGATTGAATTAAATTTGGTTAAGGGACCTTTGATTTGATTACTTGATAAGATCCCTTTAGGGCTACTAAGCCTACTGATTGGACTATGTTAGTGAGTTGTGACTCAGGTTGAGTCTCTTCCCCATTACTAGGTTTGATATAAACAGAAATGCAGAGAGACACAGACTGAAAAAGGAGAAGGAAGCTTCCATATTTAATCCTGCCATGGGAGAGGACTAGAGCATCACTTAAGCATGAAGCCCCCAAGACGCTGGGCCCATGGAGTAGCTCAAGAGGAGATGAGGCCTGCTATATGCCTGATATCTAACAGCTGAACTAAGAAAGAGGGTAAAGTGGCAAAGACCTATATAGAAAGCCTGGAAAGAGAAAATCCCTATGACTCGTTGCCCTCAGCTGAGCTCAAATCTTGGCTGAGATTGATGGCCATCTTTCTTCAAATTATGACAGCTTAATTTGGTAAGAAGACATCTCTGATGGTTCCTCAGTTTGGACTTTTCATAGCATTGGAACTGTAAGTTTTGCTCCAAATAAATCCTCCTTATAAAAGCCACCATTTCTGATAATCTGCATTGGCAGCTCTTTGGCCTACTAAAACATTTTCCTAACTTATTCTGCTGAGTAGCTTCACACTAATACAAAAGCAAGATAAAGGTACCACAGTAATATGAATATGTATAAATGAATAGGCACAAAACTAACAAACCAAATTCAAGAGCATGTTAAAAGTATTTTACACTATGATTGAGATTTATTCCAAGTATTCAATAGTGGCTCAATATAAGAAAATCAATTAATGTAATACACCTCATTACTAATGTGAAATAAAAAATCATCATAAAATAAAATTAAAACATAACCATCTAAGTTGATTTAGGGAAAAAATATTTGGAAAAATCTACCACTCTTCCTGTAAAAACACTGAAAAGTCTTGGAAAACTAGGAATTTAACTCAAAATGATAAAGGTCATATATGAAAATCCCACAGCTAACATCTTATTCAAGGGCAAGGCAAGGATGACCACTTTCACAAGTATTATTCAACACTGAAATGTGTGCTCTAGTCAGAGTAATTGGGCAAGAAAAAAAAAGCATCCAAATTGGAAAGGAAGTAGTAAAATTTTCCCTGATATCAGATTACATGATCCTATATAGAAAATTCTGAAACATCCCCCAACAACACTAAGATCTAATAAATAACTCAGCAAATGTAATATAACAATACACAAAATCAGTCATGTTTCTAACACTAAAAATATATTAGGAATCTCAAGAGAAACAAACTGACAGAAGTATCTGTAAATAGTATGAGATTTTATAAAATTGTCTCACACAACTGTATGGATGCACAATCCAAATATATAAGGCAGTCTGCAAGCCAGGGACTCTGATGAAGTTTCCTGATGAGATCCCCAGGAGATTCTGGCTTTCTGCAGTAGAGATGGGAATTCTGTCACCCTGAATGCTGAAATCACTTCTCCTTTTAAGGCCTTCAAATAATTGTATGAGATGTCAGACATTGGTAATGGCAAAGTCCCTAAATAATTGTAGACATAATCAAACATATATGCAAAAATCTGATGATTAAAGTCCATGAAATGCCCTTGTCTTAAAATTACCCCAGTGGTTCCTTGACCAAGCACCTGAACACCATTAACTGGCCAAGTGGGCACATCAGCCTAACCATAACAGTCCACATCTTGTCAACTTGGCTGCCATACACATCACCTTAAACCATACTTAATCTCTAAATAAAAACAATAACAGACATATTTTTCCTCCTAACAATAACCAACTACCCTGTGTACAACCAGAAATGCATGAAATCTGTCCAGAATAAGGTGCAAGTCCTTTGGTAATATTCACTCTTAAACTTGGCATCCTTATATAGACATGAAACTTATACAATTTCTGTCATATAATAAGAGGAAAGGATAGGGAAGAAAAAGATATTCATTTTATGTATATGTACTAACATACAACAAAACAAGGAAGAAATATTCATGACCATTACAGTCCTCATTTCTGTAACTGGTCACACGGACAAAGTTCATATTTATCTCTATCTTCTTCCACTATTCATTCCCTGTTCCCTTTACCCTTAGCAAAATCTTGGTTCTTTGCATGGGAGAGTAAACCAAACCTTTATTCTTGAAGATTCTGGGCCAATGTTAGTTCTGCCTGGATTTTGGTGCTGAAATTTTCCATTGACTTAAATCACAGGGCATGGTAGTATTAAGAGATGCCCTAGGAGATCTCCTGTATTCCAGGAAACACTTTTTTGCTTCCACTGGGTAGGAAAGTCATATTTTCCCTTGACAGGTTCAATCATCCCAGCTGGTACAGTAATTCCCTTCTCCTCTGTTGATTCTGAGATAAGAAGAGCCCAAAGTGGCCAGGTAGCAGTCTTAATTTAATTGTTGTTGCGCTTCCTGGAGGAAGCACACCTCTTTCTAGTATTAAGAACTTTAGACCAGCAGAGCTTAAGGTTGCAGAAACAGGAAAGAAAAATTTTCCTAGTGGATCACTAGGGGTAATAGTGAGTGGTGCCAATCCCATTCGGTTTCCCCAACTTGATTCCTTGAACCACAATTCCTGGCTATGGGAGAAACATCACCTTTCAGTGTATGCTGAATTTAGGGCATACACAGTCTCCTGGAGAACATTGTCCCAGCACTGTAAGGTATTGCCACCTCTTTGGGACCTTAATGCAGTCTTCAAAAGGAACTCCATTGTTGTATCAATCCAGCTGCTAACGAATGCTGCTAACATTGTGCGGCCTGATGCTTAAGCTTTTATGGCAAGGAAGAAAGAAAATTTGCTACACACCACTCATAACCATTATTATGGATCTTGTATGTATATTCCTGATCACTCCCACAACATTTCACAAGCTTTAAATCATATGCAAGAACATAGAGAGCACATTGATAAATTAGCTATTGGACCCCTATCTGACTGGTTTAATTCTCTTTCCTGGCCAAGGTGACATGTCTTGATAGGTCTAATAGCTTTTGTTGATGGACTTTTATTATTCTGTTGTCTGTTATACTGTTGCTGTGGAATGTGGATGCAATGTGAGTCCTATGGCCAATGCCAGCTGCTGTGTGAGGATGGATTGTGGGAACCCAAGGCCATGGACATCCCCTTCTTAAATGAAACACAGCCCAAAGGATATAACACCCAGCATGACCAAGACACTTGATAAAACAATGTCTATGGCCAATTGATTTTTCAAAGAAAAAGAAAGTTTTCCTTAAATATGCATGGAATTTCAAGGGTTCCTAAAAAGCAAAATCATATTTAAAAATGAGAACAAAATTTCACAAGTGCTGTAAGGCATCTGTGATGAATACTACAACAATGAGAGTGTGCTTAAACAGCAAGAATATACTGTCTCATAGTTCCAGAAGCAGAAGTCCCAAATCAAGGCATTGGGAAGGCAATGCTGCCTCACCAAAGACTAAAGCAATCTGGTAGTGGCTTATCTACAATTGTTGGGGTCGCTTGGTTTACATCTGTGCCTTCTGTCACATAGTAATCTCTCTATGTCTTATTTTCTGGTTTTCATTGGCCTTTAACTTCCAACTTCTCCCTGTTACTCTCTCCAACTGCATCCAAATTTCTTCTGCAAGCTCTTGTACTATGGATTGAGGCCAATAATTATTCAGCAGGGCTGCACCTGAAATAAGTATAGCATTTTATAAAAATCCCATTTCCATGAGTTAATACACACAGGAATGCAGATTAAGTTTTAAAATATGCCTGTCATGGGGGTACGCAAGTTAGTTTACCTCATTTCCTGATTTCAAGAGTCAATACACAGCTACAGTAACCAGAAGAGTTAACTAATGGCATGAAAAAGAAAAATGGAATAAAATAAAGCATTCAGTAATAAACTCAAATGTAGACAACTGATATTTTATAACTCTTTTATTTTATTATTTTTAAAAATATATTTTTACTACATAAGTTTTGAACTTACAAAACAATCCTGCACAAATGTGGAATTCCCATATAACATCCCTTCAACAATATGCCACAGCATTGTGGAAAATTTGTTACAGATTCTGATATATCAATTTGGGTAGAATTGATACCTTAATAATATTTAGATTTCCAATCCATTAGCATGACATATTCTTCCAATTATTTATATCTTTTTATTTATTTTAACAATATATTGTAGTTTTCTGAATACAAATGCTTTACATCCTTGGTTAAGTTTATTCCTAAATATTTGATTCATTTAATCTCTATTGTAAATGGAATTTTTTTCCTGACTTCCTCCTCAGATTACATATTACTCATGTAGGGAAACACCACTGAATTTTGCATATTGATCTTGTTTCCTGCCACTCGATTGAAATAGTTTGTTTGCTCGGGCAGCATTATTGTAGTTTTTGGGGGGACTTTCTAAGCATAGGATCATATCATCTACAAATAGTGAATGTTTTACCTCTTCCTTTCCAACTTTCAATGTTTCTTTTTTTCTTTTTCTCATCTGATTGCACTAGATAGAAACTCTAGCACTATATTGAATAACAGTGTTGACAATGGGCATACTTGTTTTGTTATATATCTAAACAGGAATGCTTTCAGTATTTCATCATTGAGTACAATGTTAGCTGTGGGTTTTTCATACATGACCTTTATCATGGTAAGAAAGTTTCCTTCAATTCCTATCTTTTGTAGTACTTTTATCAAGAAAGGATGCTGTATTTTGTCAAACACCTTTTCTGTGTCAATCAACAGGATGATGTGATTTTTCTTCTTTGATTTATTAATGTAGTCTATTATGGCTAAGCGATTTTCTTGTGTTGAACCACCCTTGCATGCCTGGTATAAAACCTACTTGATTATGATGAGTAATTCTTTTAATGTGTTGTTGGATGCATTTAGCAAGTATTTTCTTGAGGATTTTTGCATCTGTATTCATTAGGGAATTGGGCCTGTAATTTTCTTTTTGTAATCTCTTTATCTGGCTTTGGTATTAGGTTAATATTGGCTTCATATAATGTTTTAGATAGCATTACTTCTTGTTCAATTTTTTGAAAGAGCTTGAATAATATTGACAATAAATCATCTTTGAATGCTTGGTAGTATTCACCTGTGAAAGCATCTGGTCCTGGGATTTTCATTTTGTTTCAATCTCTTGATTTGTGAAAGGTTTCCTGAGGTCTTCTGTTTCTTCTAAGATCAGTGTAGGTTGCTCTTACATTCCTGGGAATTTTTCCATTTCATCTACATTGTCTACTTTGCTAGCCTACAGTTGTTCAGAGTATTCCCTTATGATCTCTTTTATTTCTGTGGTGTCAGTAGTAATGTCCCCATTTTCATTTTTTATTCTATTGATTTGCTTCTTCTCCCTTTTTTTCTTTGTCAGTCTAGTTAAGGGTTCATTGAATTTGTTAATCTTCTCAAAAAACCATTTTGTGGTTTTGTTAATTCTCTCTATTTGTCTCAATTTCACCTCTTTGTGCTCTAATCTTTGTTACTTCATTCCTTACCCTTGCTTTGGGAATATTTTTACTAGTCTCTTCAGCTGTGTACTTAGGTCATTGATTTTAGCTCTTCCTTCTTTTTAATTTAATGATTAGGGCCTATAACTTTCCCACTCAGCACTGCCTTTGCTGCATCACGTAGGTTCTGATATATTGTGCATCTTCCTAATGAATTGTCCCTTTTATTATTAAATAATGTTCTTCATTTTCTCTAATAACTGCTTTCCTTATAAAGTCTGTTTCATCTGATATAGCTATAGTTACTCCAGTTTTTTTTT
>JAQZBX010053544.1:0-18855 GCA_029593785.1 Cabassous unicinctus | reverse complement strand
GAGAGAGAGAGAGAGTTGGAGAAGAGTGTAGGAACAACTAAAAAGATAAAAAAAAGAATTAAAAAAACATATGGCATACATAAACCTAAGGAAAATATGACTAATTTAAGAAATTCCTTGACAGTGATAACATTGAATGTTAATGGATTAAATTTTTCAGCTAAGAAATGGAGATTGGCAGGATGGATAATGAAATATGATACATCTAATATGCTTACCTTACACCCAGGGACTAAAGGATGCTGAAAGTGAAGGGTTGGAAAACAATTTTACATAAAAACAATAACCAAAAATGAGCAGGAGTAGCTACACTAATATCAAACAAAATAGACTTTAAATGCAAAACTATTGTAAGAGACAAAAAGAGAACAATGCACTAATGAAAGTAATAACCTATCAAGAAGAAAGAACAATCATAAACATTTATACCCCTAACCAGGGCTCCTCAGAATAAATAAGGCAATCACTGGAGGACTTTAATACATGATTATCAACATTAGACAGAACATCTCAATAGAGAATCAATGAAAAAACAAAGACCTTTAATAATACATTAGAGGATTTGGACCTAATAGACATATACAGAATATTACACACAAATACAGCAGGATACATGCTCTTCTTGAGTGCATGTAGCTCATTTTCCAGGATACACCACATGCTAGGCCATAGAACAACACTCAATGAATTCAGAAAGATTAAAAATATATACAGTAAATTCTTTGACTAAAATAGAATGAGCTGGAAATCAGTCAAAGGCAGAGAAGCAAATTAGGCACAAAAATATGGAAGTCAAACAACACACTCTTAGACAATCAGTAGGTCAAGGAGGAAATTGCAAAAGAAATCAGTAACTACCTTGAAATGAATGAAAATTCATTCATTGTATTAAACACAATGTATTAAAATTTATCGGATGCAGCAAAAGCTGTATTGAGGGGGAAATTCATAGCCATAAATGCTTATATTAAAAAAGAAGAAAGATCTAAAATTAAAAATCCAACAGCACACCTGGAGGAACTAGAAAAAAATAACAAAATAACCACAAAGAAAACAGAAGGAATTTTTTTTTAAAGATTTATTTATTTATTTGTTTATCTCCCCCTTGCTGCTTGTACTTGCTGTGTCCATTCGATGTGTGTTTTCTCCGTGTCTGCTTATCTCCCCCTTGCTGTGAGGTCCCGCTGCATCAGCCTACCATGCCGCATGGACTGGCCTGCCCTCACAAGGAAGCCCCGGGAAGCGAACCCAGGGCCTCACACATGGTAAATGGGGGCTCTATCGATTGAGCCACACCCGCTTCTTGTTGTGAGGTCTTGCTGCATCAGCCCACCGTGCCGCGCGGGCTGGCCTGCCCTCACAAGGAGGCCTCGGGAAGTGAACCCAGGGCCTCCCATATGGTAAACAGGAGTTCTATCGACTGAGCCACACCCGCTTCCCAGAAGGAAATTTTAATATCAAAAATTAAAACAGAGGTAAATGGAATTGAAAATAAAAAAGCATTAGAAAAAATGAATAAAACCAAAAGCTGGTCCATTGAGAAGATTAATGTAATTGGCAAACCCTTAGCTAGACTAACAAAGAAATAAAAAGAGAAAATGCATACATAAAATAAGAAATGATGAAGGGTATATTGCCACTGACCCCACTGAAATAAAAAGTATCATAAGATGATACCTTGCAAAATTGTATGTCAATGAGATGGATAATTTAGAGAAAATGGACAAATTCCTAGAAACACACAAACAGCCTACATTGATGAAAGAAGAAATTATTGAACTCAGACCAATCACCAGTAATGAAATTGAATTAGTCATCAAAATCCAACCAACTAAGAAGAGACCAGGACCTGATGACTTCACAGATAAATTCTACCAAGAAGGAACTAACACGAATCCTAATTAAACTCTCCCAAAAAAATAGAAGTGGAGGGAACATTGCCTAACCCATTCTACAATGCCAACGTCACCCTAATTCCAAATCCAAACAATGACACCACGAGAAAGGAAAACTAAAATACTATTTCTCTAATGAATCTAGATGCTAAAATCCCCCCCAAAATACTTGCTAATCATTATCAGCAACACATGAAAAGAATTATACACCATGACAAAGTGAGTTTCATCCCTGGTACGCAAGGATGCTTAAATGTAAGAAAATCAATCAATGTAATAAACCACATAAATAGATTGAAAGAAAAACATCTCTTGATCATCTCTATAGATGCAGAAAAAGCATTCAACAAAATACAGCACTCTTTCCCTATAAAAACAGTTCAAAAGATAGAAGAAGAAGGAAATATTCTCAACATGATAAAGGGTATATATAAAAAACCCACAGCTAGCATCATATTCAATGGTGAAATCCTAAAATCTTTACTCTAAGATTTAGAACAAGACATGGATGCCTGCTGTTACTACTCTTATTTAACAGGGGGTTAGAAGTACTTGCTCTAGCACTTAGGCAAGAAAAAGATATAAAATGCATCCAAATTGGATAGGAAGAGGTAAACATTTCACTAGTTGCAGATGACATGAACCTATACTTTGAAAGCCCTGAGAAATCTACATCAAAGCTTCTAGAGCTTATAAATGAGGTTAGTACAGTGGCAGGTTATAAGAAACATCTCTGTACAAAAATAATTAGCATTTTGAGGAAGAAATCAAGAAAAAAATTCCATCTACAATAAAACTAAAAGAATCAAATACCTTGGAATAATTTTAACTAAAAAAACAAATGACTTGTACACAAAAAACTACATGACACTCTTAAAGCAAATCAATGAAGACCTAAATAAATGGAAGAATATTCACTGTTCATGGATTGGAAGATAAAATAACATTTAGATGTCGATCCTACCCAAACTTATTTAGAGATTTAATGCAATCCCAATAAAAATTATCACAGCATTTTTTACTGAATTGGAAAAGCCGACTATGAAATTTATTGGGAAGGGCAAGATGCCCCAAATAGACAAAGACTTATAGAAAAAGAAAAATGGAATCAGAGAAATCATGCTAAATGACTTTAAAACATACTACCAAGCTACAGTGGTAAAAATGGCATGGTATTGGCACAAGGATAGTCATAGTGACAAATGGAACTGAATTGAGAGTTATGATATAGAACCTGATATTCAACTGATATTATACAAGGTTACCAAGCCCATTCAACTGGGAGAATAAGGCTACTTCAACAAATGGTGTGTGTATAACTGGATATCCATATACAGAAGACTGACAGAGCAACACCATCTCCCTCCCTCTACAAAATTACCTCAAAATGGGTCAAAGATCTAAATATAAGAGCCAAGACCAAAAATATCTTGGGTGAAAATGTAGGGAAGCATCTACAGTATCTTGCACTAGGTAATGGTTTCATGAACTTTACTCTCAATATATGAGTAATGAAAGAAAATTTTGATAAATGGGGTGTCATCAAAATTAAAATGGTTGCACCTCAAAGGAGTTTGTCAAGAAAGTGAAAAGGCATCCTACTTAATGGGAAATAATATTTGGTAACCATATATCTGATAGGGGCCTAATATCCAGCATATACTATAAAATCATACACCTCAAAAAAAGAAAGGCAAAAAACCCATTTAAATAATGGGCAAGTGATTTGTATAAACACTTCTCCAAAAAAATAAAGACAAATGAGAAAAAGCACCTGAAAAGATGCTCAACATCCTTAGTTATTAGGGAAGTTTAAATCAAAACTCTTTTAAGATATCATCTTACACCCATTAAACTGGTGGCTATTAAAAAACACAGAGCTACAAGTGTTGGAGAGAATGTGGAGAAATAGGAACCTGCATCCAATTCTGGTGGGAATGCACTATGATGAAGTCATTGTGGAGGATATTTTGGTGGTTCCTTAGGAAGCTAACTGGAACTGCCATATGATCCAGCAATTCCACTGCTGGTTATATACCCAGAAGAATGGAAAGCAAAGACATGCACACTAATTTTTATAGCAGAATATTCACTATTGGAAATTTTTTGAAACAACCCAAATGCCCTTCAACAGATGAATGCATAAACCAATTGTGGTATACACATTCAAAGGAATATTACTCAGCTGTAAAAAAAAAGTATGCAATATTAACTCATGGGATTATATGGATGAATCTTGAAGACCTTATGTTGAGTGAAGCAAGCAAAGCACTGAGAACAAATATATGACCTCACTGATATGAATTAAGCAAATTGAGCAAACTCACAGAGCTATAGAGTCTGGAAGACAGGATTTCAGGATATAGAAGTGGAGAAGAAGATTGTGAGCCAATGCCCATATGGGCAAAATCTATGATAAGGTGTAAGTGTGTAGCTGTCCATTGGAGGGGCATGACAGTGGTGCAATGATATTATTGGGATGGGTGGTGCTGGTTTGTCAGGGAGTTAGTTTGGGGAGGGTGGGTTGGACTGTTCCTGGAACTGGGGGGAGGGTTGGTTGAGGGAGCAGGTGAACACTGGAGGTTTGTGGGTATATGGTTGAAACTACAATGTTAGGAATGTTTTTTGGCAATATGGCACATGAGGGTTACTGTTTTAAGGTGTTGGTTGTGGGGGGCATTTGGGAATGGCCACACGTGGGCAGGCTTCTAATGAGTGTGTGTGTGAGTGTTCATCTTGTCCTAGTGTGTTGTGTCAGTGGATGGAGACCCACATAATGAGCAGGAAGTTGTTGGACTCACATCCTAACAAGTTCTGCTATGTTCTCAAATAGAGGGATGGAAGTTTCTCAAAGGCAAAGGCAGTACCTAATAGAGGAGGAGAGACCAGTATGTCAAGCCCTCAATGTTGTTTTAAGTATCTATGAATTTTTTTCTCCAAGGAGTGGAGCCTGGTTGTTGCTGTGGGCCCTGAGAGGAGGGGAATGGAGGAATAAAATAGATGGACCATGGGACATTTTGGAGGCGATTAAAGTACTTTACATGATCTTGCAATGATGACTGCAAGCCATGTTAAATTTCATCAAAATTTATAAAAGTGTATGTTCCAACATGTAAACCATATTATAAACCATTGACGATGCTTAGCAGCTATCTTTTAATAGTTGTACATCAATTGTAACCAAATGTATCATCCACAAATAAAATGTTATTAATAGGGGAATGGAAAAAACAGGGAGGATGTTGGGGATATGGGAATCCCCTATATTCTGTATGTCACTTTTTTGTAACCTAAAACTTCTTTGAAGGCAAAATGAAAATGTAAGACTCGAGGGGAATAAACAGAAGAAAATATCACTGTACATACAAGGCAACAGATCTTAGAGTAATGAAAGATATAATGTCAAAAAATTTAAAAAATATTTTCTCATTATTTTTTCGTACTACAATTTTTTTTAAATTTTGTATTTCATTTTTTATATTCAAAACTATCATTATTATTTAACTTTTTTGTTAATTATATTTGGCTATTTTTTGGCTTCGTTTTTTAAGAAGTTTTGGATTACAGATGGGTTACAACTATGACAAGGGAGGATCATTGGTGTGGGGTGTCAGTGATGTGAGATATATGAGAGGAGGTTAACCTGGTGCATAAAAATGTGTTCAAGTGTTCATGGGGCATTATGGTGGTTGGATACTCATGCAATAACTGAAAGATTATCAAATGCCCATCCTGCAGAGCTCTGCCCCACTATCTAATGGTAAAACAAGAATGCCTTGAGTAAACAGGCAATTACTAGTGAAGGAGGATGATCCATTCATGGGCCCTCAATATTGATGACTATACTCATGAAACTTTATTTTGAAATTGAATCTTAGTCTAGTATTACAGGGTACCTAAGAGTTATCTCCTGAGAGTTTCCTTGTTACTCAAATGTGGCCTCTAAGCTTAATGCAGCATATAAATACATTGCCTTCCCCCCAGCGTGAGACATTACTCCCAGGGATGAGTCTCCCTGGCACCACAGGATTACTACCAACCACCAACCAGCAATGCAATTAGAGAAAGGCCTTGATCAAAAGGGGGAAAACATAAAGACAAATGAGTTTATATGGCTAGGAGACTTCAATGTTTTGGGGAGTTCTTTCCAGAGTTTACACTTATGCATGTCTCAGCAAGATCTCATTGACTGCCAAAGTAAATGCTACCTCAAATAGCAGGGTTTCTGAGGGCTCTGGAGACATCTAGACACTATAGTATGGGCACATAGCTCAGGAGTTTGGTGCCTTGCCAGATTACCCTACTTTGGAATTTATGTTTCCAAGTGTGACAGAGTTAGACTCAGTTATGTTTTCCCTACACATAGCTCTTCTGATGCTTCTATTTGAACCTTTAATTAGTACTAGAGTTGATAGGTGTATATCCAAGAGACTTAAATCTTTGGCCCGTCCATATACCAGCTGGGTCCTGAATCTCAACGGAGTTGCAAAACTTTCTCTCCAGTTCTTTGGACTCACCCAGGACAATTAACAAGGAAATGATGATCGACAAGGACCATAACAAGGAACTGAGACAGTCTACAACTGCCAGTGAGTCCTATCCATCTGCCTTTTGGGATTGAAGCCCCCTCTCAAATATAGGTGGAGCAGGAATCACCATCCCAGAATACTCAGAATTGGGGAATGAACTATGGACCAAAGAAGACTTCTGTTATTCTGCCTTAGAGTTATTGTGATTCTAGCAATATAAGAACTTATATCAATGATGTGGAGGAAGTGGTCCCTGGAGGTTCTCAGGGCAGGGAGAGGGAAAAACAGGTGTAATATGGGGGCATTTTCTAGACATGGGAATTGTCCTGAATGACATTGCAATGATGGATATTTTCCATTATATATCTTTCCATAACTTATAAAATTGTGCAGGAGAGTGTAAACTAAAATGGAAACTTCAATCCATGCTTAGTGGCAATGCTCCAAAATGTTTTCAACAATTGTAATGAGTGTACCACCCTAATGAAAGATGTTGTTAGTGTGGGGAACTTTGGGAGAGGTAGGGAACAGTGCATATGAGAATCCTCTTTAATTTTTATGTAACATTTATGTAATCTAAGTATCTTAAAAAATAAAAAAATATATTAAAACAACAAAAGAAACACAGGGAAAAAGGGATAAAATTATATTGCAAACCATAGGTCATAATCTTGAATAACATCCCATTTGCAAGTTCAAAATTTTGAGCTCAATTCATTCTTTGTTATTCAAAACTCTGTGTATAGTGGAAAATTCTCCCCATAGAATCAGCTAATAAAGGGCAAATTCCACCTGCTAAGAACACTGGAAGTTAATTGAAACTGGATGAGGAAAGCACACATAGTCAATCAAAGGAAAAAAAGAAGGGTCTCCAATAATAGGTAGGAAATTTCTGTCCGGGACTTCCATTCAGTATTTGTACCCCTCACCTTGTCCCATGCAACTTTGGAGTCTTGCTGAGTTAGTATCACCTGGGACCATCCCCATGAGGATTCAGTTATAGAGACACTCACAGCATTAAGTTACAACTCCACACATACTGAGTCATTAGGAAGCAAACCCCCAGAGACCCAGAGCAGAATACAAGCCACTAAGTTGTGCAGGATATGAAATCGCCCCAGGAAGGGAGAAGGAAGAGATATCATGGTAGAACTGTTGGCAAAAGATGGAGGTGATCATTCAATCCAGCTTTGGTTTGCCTGGCCACCTAAATGCAAAATGGTCTTTTCTGGAGAGAGCCATCCTTCTGGATTTACTTCATCTAGCTCCCCAGGGAAGGATACCATAATGAGGAAGAAATCAGAGGCAGGAAAGCTTCACAAAAAAAATGTGGGGTTAAATGGAACTGCTGATACACAGGGTGAGTTCCAGTATTGAAAAGTGTGAGGGAAATAGGGCACTGATTGAGGGAGAGAATTTAAACAAATCATAGGAAATAGGGAGAAAATTCTTCACTGTTGGTGGGAATTTAAATTGGTAGAGCCACTGTGGAGGACTTGTTTGGCAGTCCCTAAAAAAGTTGAATTTAGGTTTGCCACATGATGCTGCAATATCACTACTGGATAAATGCCCAGAAGACCTGAGAGCAGACACAAGAACAGACATCTTCACACTGATGTTCGTAGCAGCTTTATTCATGATTGCCAAAAGATGGAAACCATAGAGAAATCCATCAACTGATTAATGGGTAAACAAACTACAATATACCCAGAAGGGAATATTATGCAGCTGTAAAAAGAAGTCATAAAGCATATGAAAACATGGATCAACCTGGAGGATATTATGTTGAGTGAAAGAAGCCTGACACAAAAGGACAAATATAACATGTTTGTGGTATTATAAACTAAATATATTGTGTAATCTTATGGAGCTAATAACATGAATATGTGTTACCAGAAAATATAATGAGGTTAGAGAATGGAAAGCTGAGAATTAACTAGTTCAGAACTGGTAAAAGGATGTGTATTCATCTTTACAAATGAATAGAAATTGTTAAAGCACAACATAATATTTTTAACTAGCAGTGTTATTTTATGGTATGACAATGGTTGAAAGGGAAATTCTAAAGTCAAGCAAATTGTTAATGGAAGGCTAAAAAATGTAACGAGACTGTACAGCATAGTAAAACCTCATGTGAATTATGAATATGGGTATTTTGCACATGTAAGACTATTTTCTTTGAAATTGAACAAATATATGTTGATGTTACATCAGACAAAAAGAAACTATTACGCTAAGTGAAATAAAACAGACAGAACATATTGTATGATTCCATTTATATAATTTGTAAATATAAATCAATTTATAAAGATGAAATAAGATTAATGATTATATACAGCAGGGGAATGATATAGGGATTGAGAGATGACTGTTAAGGGGTGTGGACTTTTTTTTGGAACAATGAAATTGTTCTAAGATTTTTTTGTGTTGATGAATGTGCAACATTGTGATTATACTGAAAACCGTTGATTATACACTTTTGATACATTGTATGGTATGTAAATATATGTCAGTAAAACTACTTTAAAATCAATTAATCAATCAATAAATAAGCAAGTATACCTACAAATAGCAGCTATTGCAGCAGGGAAAGCACAGCAAGATTAAAAGGTGATGTTTTATTGGTTGTCAGTTTTTATTATTATTATTGAAATAACAAAAATGGTCTGATGATAGTTGAAGCAATGAATGCAAAACTATGGGATTAGGCCAACCACCATTGATTATATTTTTTGGATGAATTGTATGCTTTATTATTATATATCAATAAAAGCGATTTATTTAAAAGAGTATTTCTCAGATCATATTTATGCTGGCTACATGTATCTCCTCCTAACAATTAATAATTTGTGCTTTGTTCCACATTTTATTCTTCAACTCTTTTTCTATCTCTCCTTCTCTTTCTCTTTTTAATTTTATTGAAGTATATCATTCATATATGAACATTCATAAACAATAAGTGTATAGTGATAGTTGTGTACTTACAAAACAAACATTCATAACATCATACAGAACTCCCATACATCACCCCACCAACAATAACTTGCATTGTTTTGAAACATTTGTTATAAATTATGAAAGAATATTGTCAACATATTACTACAGTACTAACTATAGTCCATACCTTACATTTGCTGTTTTTTCCCACCAACTCACCCTATTATTTTTATTTATTTATTTATTTATTTATTTATTTTTATTCATTTTATCTCCCCCCATCCCAATTTTTACTGTTTTTGTGTCCATTCACTGGCTAATTTTCTGTGTCTGTTTCCTGTCCTCTCTTCTCATATTTCTCCTCCTGTGTTCATAGGGATTCAATCCTCAGAGCCTCTGGTATGGGAGAGAGGTGTCCTACTGCCTGCGCCACCTTAGTTCCTGATTTTTCAGAACATCTCGTCTTGGCTCTCCCTTGTGTCACTCTTGTGTTATAGCATCATCTTGCTACATGGCTCTGCGGGGCCTGATGGCACACACACTTGTGGAAACTGTTGGTGCACCTATGCAAAGGGCTTGGTGGCACACCCACACTTGGGGCCAGGGGGACTCACCTGCTTGTGGGTCCTGATGGCACATGCACGCATGGGGCCTGGTGGCCCATGCACCTTCTATATTTTTCTTTTTGAATTTTTACCGGGAGGTCCCAGGGATCAAACTCAGGTCCCTTCATATGGGAGTTGGATGCCTAACCATTTGAGCCACATCTGTCCCCCTGCTATATCTATTAATGTTGACCAAAGATACCTAGAGTTACAGTCTTTTCCCATAAAGGATGGTCATATAATAAATCAGGTTTGGTTTATCACCAGCATTCTAAAAAGCAGACCTAGGGAGAAAAACTAGGTCTGAAGACACATGCATGGTTTCTAATATACTAGGTCCCTTATGGCAACATTTTGATCCTTCCTAAACCTAGATACCATATTCAACCAAATGAATGATATTAGCATGAGAAAATATTTATTTAAAATGTCTTATGCAGTTTACTTAAGCATGTATTACTTACTGTAATCCTAATTGTCATTACAAGTTGGGAAGTAATATACACAAAATTGCAATTAAAAAAATCTTTCTCACTGGAAGGTACAAGTAAGGTAGAAAGCAATGTCTATGTAAATGGCAAGCATGCCTTCTAGGCCATATTTATCTGCTCAGATGATATAGTGCCTCACAGCACATTTCTTCCTCTAGTTTTCCTCATCCTATTGAAATTCACTATTTTGACTATTGCTCAGTCTCACCATTTTTTATGGGTAAATCCCAGCTGCAAATTACTGTAGGAGCCGCTATTCAATCACAGTGATCAAGAGCTGAAACACCACTCCATTTATTTCCTACATATTGAGTACTACTTGGATGATTAGAATTATTCAAAATCATTTTCCATATTGCTTTAAATTTTATATATCCCAGCCTTGCCCAACAGTGTGTGATGACTTCAACTGTTCAATCTATTATTATATATAGTTTAGCCAATCCAGGAGTGTAAATATCCATATCTCTTGCATATTCCTACTTTTAGTACCATTTAAAAACCATAAGAAATTTTGTCACCATAAGATAAGTATCACAATATAATATATTTCCTAAGCATTTTGGCCATCTTATTTGTAGTCTTAGGGTTCATGCAGTTAAACATATCTAAGCCCCAGTCATCCTTCTCTCACCTTGTTCATTGATACTAAGGTTTCCTATTAAATTCCAAGTTTTTTTTCATCTTACCCCATGCACACTTTGAATTTTCATAAACTCAGGATCTTCTATTCAACATGCTATTTTCTAAATTGCTGATCCATTAATATACTAATTATTCCAATAATATACTAATTATTTTCCTCTTATCTCTATTCAATAGCCCTTTCCAAACAGTGTGTTTTCCATCAATCTTTATATTTGTCTGAAATTTAATAATCTGGCTCCTTGCCAACATCTAATCATCTCATTCCAATAACACCTTCATCAGAATTTAATGTGGCTCCCTCCCCCATTTTCAGCTTTTTGAAGATCTGTCAACATTGAAGAATACTACAAGAATTTACTCCCTTGATGCCACTTTCTTGTTAGATTATCCTCTGTATTATTACAGTCATTCATTCCATTAAAGGTGCCTGAGGATCTAAGGTATAATTTCTCAGGAGTTAATTACAAATTGAATACTTAGTATATTCCACCTTAATTTGGGATTCTGCTCTTTTACATTCTCTTCCTCCCTATATTACTTCTTCTTACTCTTATTTATTCTGCTCTCATATAACTTATCTCTATCTATCTTCTCTCATTCTTCTGAAACTTCACTTATGTTTCCCTCATATCATTAATGTGGTTGCCACCAATATCTGACATAATTCTGGCAAGTCACTAAAATCCAACTCATAATATATATAATTTATATAATATATAATATATATATAAATGAAATGAAATAAAATTGCCCTAAATGATCTCAGATCTAATGACTAACTTTCTAATATCCATTATTTCTTTTCAATATTTTTAATAAATTATGTCATATAATTGAAAATTGGTGGAACTTAGGTACTTAGAACTTCCCCAATTTGTCATAAAATACTTAAGAACATCTTAGACAAAATGTACGGCATTATTAAAAATCCCAGAAAAAATTATTTGAAAAATCTACCCAATAATTCCTACTTAAACATTTAATATTTGTAAGACAGTTTGAATAGAAGATATATAGAAATGATAAAACAATCCTAAAAACACATTCATTGGGGGCAGTTACTGGAGGAGGGATATGTCTCTAGACTTTTTGTTGCCATTTGTACTCCTTGAATTTCTAAGTATAAGGCTTTTCTTATCATTATTACATATTGCAATATTTTGGGGATATTTGCAAAGAATAATGACTTTACTGAAAATATGAGGAATTGATACATTGAATGATGTATTAGTTAATTTCACTACAATTAGTTTGCATGGTTCTAGAAAATGAAAATAATTGCTTTATTATTTTTCTTTGAACTTAAGTAAATATTATACATAGGATTCAGTATTTAATATTTAATAATAGCATCAAGTGTCTAAAAAGAAATATATAATGCTGTTAAAATACTGCTATTTTTGGAGAAACCTGAATATATTTGAGAATTTTGATAATTTGTGACATAAAGAGATTGTATTCTTTACATTTGCAAATATATGGATCACTGAGGATGGATGAGTTGTGGGATGTTGTACTCAAACTTAATTCCTTGATAACCTTCCCTGTCATAACTGTTATTGTATGTGGTAAATGATTAGCATGTTTTGCATTGCCTGCAGAAAATTTTTCAGTCTTATTATAAACATTTACTAAACTCTAAAACACATACACACTGTCCTAAGTGTGTCTAAAATAATTATGTTCCTTGATGACTTGAAACCATGTAATTTGCTTGTCTAATTGAGTGCTTATATTGCACCCTCAACTTCTCACTGCTAATGGAATATTTGCTATGTCCCCACATGTCAGATTCTTGTTTCCTGACTCCTTTTTTTTTTTTATCATGACCAATGTAATTATCAGTAACATAGAAACCTCTGACCATTGCCAGAAAGCAGGGTAAGCATTACTTTCAGACTAATTTTCTGTAGCAAGACTCTTGCTCTTCTTTAGTGGTCTTTGTTTCAAAATGCTCAAAAATGATTCATTAAGTAATTTTTGTTCTTTTTGTTTTATACCAAACTGTTTATTGACAATTCATGGATATCATATATGATCAATGTGGCTAAAATGGCTACTTGAACATTCATAAGTAGCTCTGACATAAGCTATGCCTTTCCTTCTGTAGGCTGAGATCTTAAAAATGATTAATTAACATAAAGACAAATCAGTCTACTACTACCATTTTGTAAAAAAACTAAAACTGTGTTTTAGTTACCTGGCTGCTAAAAAAAATTCTATACAATGCATTGCCATAAACAATGGGAATATATTGGCTCACAGTTTTGAGATTAGAAGTCCAAAATCAAGTGCTTTCCTCCAGAGACTGGTTACTTTGGTCTTGCTGCAGGTTTTCCTTGGCCCTTGGATTTTCTGTCACAGGCAATGCACATGGTGGTCTCTCCCAGACTTTGTTACCATTTGAATTTCTGTGTGCCTAAAAAGGTATCTACTAATCTGGAATAAATCCCAAAACTGATTCCGTGGGGCCAAACCTTAACTGAAATAACTTCTTAAAGAGTTCTTATTTACAATGGGTCCACACACGGGATGTAGAACAAGACCATGACCAAGAACATGTCCAAACTGTGGTACACCACATAATCCACAACATATAGTTTCAACACAGACTGAAAATTTTTATGTGACAGTTACCAATACATTTTAGATTTCTACCTTGAAATTACACATGGCAGAATCACACAATTGAAATGTCATATCCTTAAGGAAAGATATGATTTGTGTCCTAATTTTTCCATTTGCTTTGTAGAACTGGGGAGAACCACAAACATCTTTAATCTAAGTTTCCCTAATTATAAAATATGTAGTAATACATACTTTATGAATTTAACATTTATAAAACATTTCAATGGGGAAGGAAGTACTTAGGATGGCATTGATGATGAAAAATGTATAAATATGAATTGCAAATCACTGACAATATGATTAATCAAATGTCTCTTCAGCATTTACATGCATTCCCCTCTTAAATCTACAGTCAGCTATTGCTTTTTACCAAGCAAATGAAAAAGTCAAAGGAAAACCCAATGCTTGGCATTGAATATAACATTTTTGGTTACAAGTAATATGACAGTATAAAAAATAATATAAAAATTATTGAAAGATTTTTGAAAACTACTGAGATCATTTCCTTACCTGCAGATTGGTAGGTTCCATGGGGATGTCCTACTTGCTCAATTAAGTTTTCCTGGAATGCCTAGAATATTGCATTATGCTCTTATTCCTCAAAGTGCTAAGGTAAATTTTGTGCTGACTTACCCCAAATTATTTGAAAGATGCATTTAACAATCTGAAGAATTGAAAGAAATATGTTCTTTATTGGTAGATTTCTTCATCAATTTATTCATAAACACATCCACATAATTTAAATGTATTTTTAATTAACTCAAATTTCAAAATATTTTTAAATAATTTTTTATTTTAAAAAAATTATATCACATAAATGTTACATAAAAAATATAAGGCTTCCCATATCACCCACTCCCCACATCTCCCACACCGTCCCACAAAAAGAGCATCCTTCATTAGTGTGGCACATTCATTGCATGTGATAAACACATCTTGGGGCATTGCCACTGAGAATGGACCAAGTTCACATTGTAGTTTGCCTTTTCTCCCACACAATTCTGCAAGTTATGGGAAGATATAAAATGGCCTATAACTGGCATTGCAATGTCATTCAGGAAGATTCCCTAGTCACATAAAATCCCCCAAAGTACTCTTCTTTTTCCCTCTCCCTGTCTCCAGAGCCTCCAGCAGCCACTGCTTCAACATCAATGTTGTAATTTCTTTTTAAAAAATATTTATTTATATTTTTTTATACAATACTTAGATTACCTAAATATTATGCCAAAAATATAGGGATTGCCATATGCCCCACCTTCCACACCTCCCACAACCTACCACATAAACATCTTTCATTAGTTTGGCACATTAATTGCAATTGATAAACACACATCCTGGGGCTTTGCCATTAAGCATGACCACACTCTCTCACTTCAAGTTCTGCATGTTATATGATGATATAAAATGGCCTATATGTGTCATTGCAATGCCACTCAGGACAAATCCCAAGTCCGGAAAAAGCCCTTTATTACAACTGCTATTCCCTCTCCCTATCCACAGAGCCTCTAGTGGCCACTGGCTCCACATCAATGTTGTAATTTCTTCTATTGTTTGAATCACAATATGTCTATAGTAGAATACCAGTAAGTCCAGTTTAGTCCATAGCTTGTCCACCCATCCTGAGGAGTCTGGGATGGTGATGTCCACTCCACCTCAAATTGAGAGGGATTTTATATCCCAATGGGGAGGATGGATGGGATTATCCTGCCTTCAGTTGCAGACTTTCTCCATTCCCTGGGATGGCTGTTGTCCATCATCGTCTCCCCGCCAATTGTCTTGGGTGAGTCCAATGAGCTGTAGAGTCAGAGTAGATGCTCCACCGAGGTTCCAGGCCCAGCTGACACATCAACAGCCCAAGTCTCATGTCTCTGGACATATACCTACAAACTCCAGCACCAAGTACAGGTCTGAATAAAAGGGACAGATGAGCCATGTACAGGGAATATATAGTTGAATCCAACACTGTCACTCTCAGGAGCACAAACTCCATAGTAGAGCCCACTGGCAAGGCACAAAACTTGGAAGCTATCTGCCCACACATAGGAAATGGGAGAGCCGGAGCCCTCAGGAGCCCCACTATCTGGGGTGATATCCAATTTGGAATTCTTTGAGATCCTACTGAGATGTGCATAAGCATTACCTCTGGGATGACCTCCCAACTCATTTTGAAGTCTCTTAGCCATATAACTCATTTGTCTTTACCTTTCCCCCCTTTTATTCAAGGTCTTTTTCCAGTTGCATTGCTATTTGGCACTTGGTAGCAATCCCTCTGTGCCAGGGAGACTCAACCCCGGGAATCATGTCACATGCTGCGGGGAAGGTAATGCATTCATATGCTGAGTTTGGTGTAGAGAGAGGCCACATTTGAGCAGCAAGGAGGCTCACATGAGGCAACCCTTAGGCACCCCATAGCAATAGGCTAAGTTTCAATTCCAAGAACAAAGACTCCTAAGGCTAGTCATCAATATCAAGGGCCCATCAGTGGATCATCCTCCTTCACCAGTCACTGCCCCTGCACCTGGGGGACTGTTGCTGCTCCCTTAGAGATTGTGGCAGAGCTCTTCAGGATGGGAATTCAGTATTCTCTCATTTATTGAGTGATTCTCCACCCACTGTGACAATACCCCATGAATATTTGAATATTTTTATATACCTTATATTTACGTGCAGGGGAACTTCCTCCCATGCATCCCCCATCCCTGAAACCCCACACCAATGATCCTCCCCTGCCCCAGTTGTAACCCTTCTGTGATCCATAGCTCTGTCAAAGATGAAGCCATTACAATAGCTGAATACAATTAATAGGAAAATGAAATAGTAATGATAAGTTTAAATGTAAGAGATAAAATACATAATTTTTTTAAAAACCTGAAAATTAAATTAGATTAAAAGATTAGGATATAAAAAAATGAAAAATATTTTTAAAATTTTTTTGACGTTTTGCCTTTTATCACTGCAATATCTGGTGTCAAGTTTGTACCGTGGCACTTTCCCACTCTCATTTCCCAGTGTCTCACTATTTTCATTTTGTTTTCAAAGAAGTTTTAGGCCACAGCAAAGTCACACACAGAATACAGGAGATTCTCATATACTCAATATCTTCCCCCTTTCCTCTCCCCCATATTAATCCCTTTTTATATGTGGATGGTAGAATTGTTATAACTGATATACAAATATTGAAATATAGCTAATAAACATTGTCAATGGTTTACACTTTGGTTAACATTTTAGACCACACACTTTTATAAATCTCGATGATATTTACCATCTCTTGTGTCCATCACTGTATGGCAATGAAGAACATTTCTACAGACCACTAAATACCCCCTGTTTGATATATTCTATTCCTCCCACCCCATCTCCCCAGCGACCACGACGACCACCTGGCTTAAGTAGTTAGATGTCAAGATTCATGGTTACATGCAACAATACCTCTTGACACAGTTTTGTCCTTCTCTATTAGGAACCGCCCTTGCTCGAGAGACTACCACCTGTCTATTTCTGAACAAATCGGTCCTCTCAAAGATGGGAGTCCAACTCCTTCCCATTCATTATGTGGGTCTCCACCCACTGATGCAACACATCATGACAGAATGAACACTCACACACTCCCTAGAATCCTGCTCATGATGTGCCCTTTCCTGAATGTCTTCCCAAAAAAACACCCTAAACCAGTGACCCTTCCTTATAATTTCCATAAGAGTATTCCCAAATCTGTACTTTCAATCTCATACCCACAAATCCTCAGGGCTCACCAGGTCCCTCTCCCAACCATCCCCCCAGTATCCAGGACCATCTGACCCACCTTTCCCTATCTACCCACCTGTCAACCCTGCAGCACCCAACCCAGTAATATCACTACCCTCATGTACTATCTCTTCAATACACAACTACATTCTATCACTTTATCATAGATTATATCCATAGGGATGATGGCTCACAATCTTCTCTTCTCTTTTTATTTCTTGTAAACCTATCTTACAGACAATAGTTCTCTAAGTCTGCTCAATTTCCTTAATTCATATAAGCTAAGTCATGTACTGTTCATCCTTCAATGCCTGTCTTGCTTCACTCTACATAAGGTCTTCAAGAATCATCCATGTTATTCCATGTATTAGCACTTTATTCCTTCTTAGGGCTGAGTAATATTCCATGGTAGGTATGTACCACATTTGTTTATCCATTCCTTTGTTAATGGGCACCAGGGTTGATTCCAACTTTTGTAAATAGTTAACAATGCCATTATGAACATTGGTGTGCATTTATCTGTTCATGTCTTTACTTTCAATTATTCAGGGTATATACCCAGTAGTGGAATCGCTGGATCATATGAAAGTTCTACAGTTAGTTTTTCGAGGAACTGCCAAACTGTCCTCCATTGTGGCTGGACCATTGTACAATCCCACCAGCAGTGGATTTCACCCTCACATTCCTCCACGTACTCTTCAACACTTATAGTCTGTTGTTTTTTCAATAGCATTCAACCATTCTAATGGATGTAAGTTGTTATCTCATTGTAGTTTTGATTTGCATTTCCTTAATAGCTAGTGATTTTGAGCATCTTTTCATGTTCTTTTTAGCCATTTGTATTTATTCCTCAGATAAGTTTCTTTTCAAGTCTCTTGCCCACTTTTTAAATGGGTTATTTGCCTTTTTATTTTCAAAATGTAGGATTTCTTTATATATGCAGGATATTAGGCTCCTATCAGATATATGGTTGCCAAATATTTTATCCCATTGGGTAAGCTGACTTTTTATTTTCTTGATAATGTTCTTTGAGGTGCAGATGTTATTAATTTTGAGGAGATCCCATTTATCTATTTTTTCTTTTGCTGCTTGTGCTTTCAGTGTGAAGTTCATGAAACCATTTCTTATTACAAGTTCCTGTAGATGCTTCTGTACATTGTCTTCCAAGGTCTTTATGGTCTTGGCTCTTATATTTAGATCTTTGATCCATCATGAGTTGATTTTTGTATAAGGTATGAGATAGTGTTCCTCTTTCATTATTTTGGATATAGATTTCCAGATCTCCAAGCACCATTTGTTGAAGAGGCCATGCTCTCCCAACTGACTGGGCTTGGTGGCCTTGTTGAATATCAGATGACTATATATGTGAGGATCT
>JAQZBX010053543.1:0-18857 GCA_029593785.1 Cabassous unicinctus | reverse complement strand
GAAGTAACTCTACATTCATGGAGAGTTAGGTGAAATCAGTGCCTTGAAGTTGATTGTAAATGAATACACATGCAAATCAGCCAATGAAACAAGTTTCCATTTTGGTTTTCTGAAGCAAAGAACTCCCTGCATTCAACCATCATTAAGGAAAAGCAGTGTTTTCAAGCTGATGTTATTGAAAACACATGCTTAGCAATGTGAGACACAAGAATCTTACTTAGATTTCCAAAGGGAGGAACCGGCAGCTTTGGCATAGTAAAAACAGTTGTTTGACATTCACTCAAAGTGAAACCAGTGCATAGCTGCCAATGTAAAGAGTATATTGCTTAGTTTTGCAAACTGAAGAAACCAGTGTTTTGGCTTACTATTAAGTAAAAGCAGTGTTTTTACATTCATAATGAGTGAAAGCAAGCACATTGCATCGAAATAAACAAGTATTTTACTTAACTTTCAATGTAGAATTAACTGCTGCATTTATGCACTGTTAAAGGAAACCAGTGTTTCGAAGATGAATTTATATGAAAACGCAGGCCTAGCAGCAAATTTTAAAAAATCTTATTTAGGATTGGAAAATGAAGAAACCCCTGCATTGGCTTAGCACATGGGAAAATCCGTATGTTGACATATGAGTGAAAGAAAGGACATGGAAGCAAAAAAACAAGAATCTTACTTACCTTTCAAACTTCAAGTAACTACTGCCTTCACAGAGATTTAGGTGTATCCAGTGCCTTGAAATTGATTTTAAGTGAACACACATGCGAATCAGCCAATGAAACAAGATTCCTTTTTGATTTTCTGAAGCAAAGAACTCCCTGCATTCAACCAGCGTTCAGGAAAAGGAGAGTTTTCAATTTGATTGTAATTGAAAACACATGTATAGCATTGTAAGAAACACGAATATTACTTAGATTTCCAAAGTGAGGTCCCAGCAAATTTGGCAGAGTGAAAGCGGTGTTCTGACATTCATTGTAAGTAAAAGCAATTGTATACCTGCCAATGTAATCAGTATATTTCTTAGGTTTGAAAACTGAAGAAACCAGTGTTTTGGCATAGTATTAGGTAAAAGCAGTGTTTTTACATTGATTATGAGTGAAAGCAATTGCACAGTAGCCAAACAAATAAATAAACGACTTTCAAAGTTGAATTAACTGCTGCATTCACAGACTGTTAAGTGAAACCAGTGATTTGAAGATGAATTTAAATGAAAACACAAGCATAGCATCAAATAAAACACAAATCTTCGTAGTTTTGCAAAGTGAAGACAGCACTTCATTGGCTAAGCCTTAGGTAAAAGCTGTGTGTTGACATGTCAATGAAAGCAAGGGCATAGCAGCCAAACAAACGATAAACTTACACATCTTTCAAACTTGAATTAACTGCTGCATTCACAGAGAGTTAGGTGAAACCAGTGTCTTGAAGTTGATTGTAAATGAATACACATGCAATTCATCAAAAAAACAAGTTCCTTTTTTGATTTTCTAAAGCAAAGTACTCAATACATTGAGCCAACGTTAGGGAAAAGCAGTGTTTTCAAGTTGATTGTAATTGAAAACACATTTATAGCATTGTAAGACACAAGAATCTTACTTAGATCTCCAAAGTGAGGAACCGGCAGCTTTGGCAAAGTAAAAGCATTGTTTTGACATTCATTGTAAGTGAAAAGACGTGCATAGCTGACAATGTAATGAGTATATTGCTTAGTTTTAAAAACTGAAGAAACCAGTGTTTTGGCATAGTATTAGGTAAAAGCGGTGTTTTTACATTGATAATGAGTGAAAGCAAGTACATAAAAGCCAAAAAGAACACAAATATCTTACTTAACATTCAAAGTTGAGTTAACTGCTGCATTCACAGCCGGTTGTGGGAAACCAGTGTTTTGAAGATAAATTTAAGTGAAAACACAGGTATAGCAGCAAATAAAATGTAACGCTTATTTAGTTTTGTAAAGTGATAACACTGCAGAGGTTTAACATTAGGTAAAAGTTCTGTGTTGACATGTGAGTGAAAGCAAGGGCTTTGCATCCAAACAAACAAGAATATTACTTACTTTTCAAACTTTTTGTAACTACTGCATTCACAGAGAGTTATGTGAATCCAGTGCCTTGAAATTGGTTTTAAGTGAATACACATGCAAATCAGCCAATGAAAGATGTTTTGGTTGTGTTTTCTGAACCAAAGAACTCTCTTTATTCAACCAGCGTTCAGGACATGCAGTGTTTTCAAGTTGATTGTAATAGAAAACACATGCTTAGCAGTGTAACAAACAAGAACCATACATAGGTTTTGAAAGAAAGGATCCACCAGCTTTGGCAGAATAAATGCAGTGGTTTGTCATTTATTGTAAGTGCTAGCCAGTGAATAGCTCCCAATATAAGAGTATATTGCTTAGTTTTGAAAAGTGAAGAAACCTGTGTTTTGGCTTAGTATTAGGCAAAAGCAGTGTTTTTACATTGATAATGAGTGAAAGCAAGTGCATAGCAGACAAATAAACAAGTATCTTACTTAACTTTCAAAGTTGAATTAACTGCTACATTCACCACATATTATGGGAAAGCAGTATTTTGAAAATTAATTTAAGTGAAAACACAGGCATAGCAGCCAAGAAAAGACAATACTTACTTAGGTGTGTAAACTCAATAAACCACTGTCTTGGCTGAGCATTAGGTAAAAGCCATGTCTTTACATGTGAGGGAAAGCAAGGGGAAAACAGCCAAACAAACAAGAATCTTATTTACCATTCCAACATGGAAGAACTGCTGAATTCACAGAGAGTTATGTGAAACCAGTGCCTTGAAATTGATTTTAAGTGAATAGACATGTGAATCAGCCAGTGAAACAAATTTCCTTCTTGGTTTTCTGAAGCAAAGAGATCCCTGCATTCAAACAGTGTACAGGAAAAGCAGTGATTTCAATTTGATTGTAATTGAAAATACATGCTTAGCAAAGTAAGAAACAAGAATCTTACTTATGTTTCAACGTGAGGAACTGGCAGCTCTTGCAGTGTAAAAGCAGCAGTTGGTCATTCATTGTATGAGATAACCGGTGAATAGTTGCCAATGAGAGGCTTATATTGCTTAGTTTTGAAAACTGAAGAAACCAGAGATTTGGCATAGCATTAGGTAAAAGCAGTGCTTTTACATTGATAATGAGTGAAACAAGTGCACCAAAGCCAAAAAATAAATATCTTTTTTCATTCAAATTTAAATTAACTGCTGCATTCACAGCCGGTTAAGTTAAACCAGTGTTTTGAACATGAATTTAAATGAAAAAACAGGCATAGCATCAAATAAAACACAAATATTATTTAGTTTTGTAAAGTGAAGTATATACTGCATTTGCTTAGCCTTAGGTAAAAGCTGTGTGTGGACATGTGAGTGAAAGCACGGGCATAACAGCGAAACAAAAAAGAATCATACTACATTTTCAAAATTGAAGTAACTACTGCATTCACAGAGAGTTAGGTGAAACCAGTGTCTTGAAGTTGATTGTAAATGAATACACATGCAAATAACCAATGAAACAAGGTTCTTTTTTGTTTTTCTAAAGCAAAGAACTCAATGCATTTAGCAAACGTTAGGGCATAGCAGTGTTTTCAAGTTGATTGCAATTGAAAACACATGTATAGCATATTAAGAAACAAGAATCTTACTTAGATTTCCAAAGATAGGAACCAGCATGTTTTGCAGAGTAAGAGGAGTGGTTGGTCATTCGTTGTGAGTAATAACAAGTGAATAGCTGCCAATACTAGGAGTATATTGCTTAGCTTTGGAAACCGAAGAAACCACGGTTTTGGCATAGCACTATGTAAGAGCAGTGTTTTTGCATTGATATTGAGTGAAAGCAAGCACACAGGAGATAAACAAATAAATAAATAACTTTCAAAGTTGAATTAACTGCTGCATTCACAGCCTGTTGGGTGAAAGCAGTGTTTTGAAGATGAATTTAAATGAAAACACAAGCATAGCATTAAATAAAATGCAAATATTCTTTATTTCTGTAAAGTGAAGAAACCACTGAATTGGCCTAGCCTTAGGTAAAAGCTGTGTGTTGACATGTGAGTGAAAGCAAGGGCATAGCAGCCAATCAAACAAGAATCTTACTTACATTTCAAACTTGAAGAATCTATTACATTCACAGAGAGTTAGGTGAAACTAGTGTGTTGAAGTTGATTGTAAATGAATACACATGCAAAACAGCCAATTGAACAAATTTCTTTTTTTGTTGTGTAAAGCTAAGAACTCAATTCATTCAGCCAATGATAGGGAATAGCAGTGTTTTCAAGTTGTTTGTAATTGAAAACACATGCATAGGATTGTAAGAAACAAGAATCTTACTTAAATTTCCAAAGTGAGGAATTCGCAGCTTTGGTGAAAACAATATTTTGACATTCATTGTAAGTGAAAACAAGTGCATAGCTGCCAATGTAATGAGTATATTGTTTAGATATGATAATTGAAGAAACCATTGATCTCGCATGGTATTAGATAAAAGCAGTGTTTTTACATCAATAATGAATGAAAACAAGCGCATAGCAGCCAAACAAACAAGTATCTTACTGACATTTCAAAGTTGAATTAACTACAGCATTCACAGACTGTTAAGGGAAACCAGCGTTTTGGAGATGAATTTAAGTTAAAACACAGGCTAGCAGCAAATAAAAGACAAACATTATTTAGGATTGTAAAGTGAAGAAACCACTGCATTGGCTTAGAATTACGTTAAACCCGTGTGTTGACATAGGAGTGAAATCAAGGGCAAAGCAGCCAAACAGACAAGTATCTTACTTACCTTTCAAAGTATAATTAACTGCTGCATTCACAGCCTGTTATGGGAAACCAGTGTTTTGAAGATGAATTTAAGTGAAAACACAAGCACAGCAATAAATAAAACACAGATCTTATTCAGGTTTTTAAAGTGAAGAAACCACTGGCTAGTCTTATCATTAGTTAAAGCCGAATGTTGACATGTGAGTTAAAGCAAGGGCATAGCTAACAAACAAACAAGAATATTATTTACCTTTCTAACTTGAAGTAACAACTGCATTCACAGAGAGTTAGGTGAAACCAGTGTCTTGAAATTGATTGTAAGTAAATACACATGCAAATCAGCAAATGAAACAGTTTATTATTTTATTTTTTAAAGCAAAGATGTCACCGAATTCAGCCAGCAATAGGGAAAAGCAGTGTTTTCAAGTTTATTGCAATTAAAAACACTTGTTTAGCTGTGTAAGAAACAAGAATCTTACTTAGGTTTTAAAGTGAGGAACTGGCACCTTTGGAAGATTAAAAGCAGTGGTTTGATGTTCATTGCAAATGATAACCATTGAATAACTGCCAATGAAAGGAATATATTGCTTGGTTTTGAAAACTGAAGAAACCAGTGTTTAGGCATAGCATTAGGTAAAAGCATGGTTTTCACATTGATAATGAGAGAAAGCAAGTGCAGAGCAGGTAAAGAAATAAGTATCTTACTTAACTTTCAAAGCAGAAATGACTTCTGCATTCACATCCTTTTGTTGAAATCAGGATTTGAACATGAATTTAAATGAAAACACAAGCATAACAGCAAATAAAACACAAATCTTATTTAGTTTTGTAAAATGAAGAAACCACTGCATTGGATTAGCCTTAGGTAAAAGCCATGATTTGACGTGTGATTGAAAGCAAGGGCATAGCAGACAAAAAATCAAGAATTTTACTGACCTCTCAAACTTGAATAACTACTGCATTCACAGAGAGTTAGGTGAAACCAGTGTCTTGAAATAGATTGTAAATGAATACACATGCAAATCAGCTAAAGAAGCAAGTTTCTTTTTTGGTTTTCTAAAGCAAATTACTCAATGCATTGAACCAACGTTAGGAAATAGCCGTGTTTTCAAGTTTATTGTAATTGAAAACAAATGTATAGCATTGTAAGAAAAAAAATCTTACTTAGATTTCCAAAGTGAGAGACCGGCAGCTTTGGCAAAGTAAAAGCTGTGTTTTGACATTCATTGAAAGTGAACACAAGTGCATAGCTGCCAATGTAATGAGAATATTGCTTAATATTGACAACTGAAGAAACCAGTGTTTTGGCATAGTATTAGGTAAAAGCAGTGGTTTTACACTGATAAAGAGTGAAAGCTAGTGCATAGCAGCCAAAAAAATCCAAGTATCTTAGTTAACTTTCAAAGTTGAATTAACTGATGCATTCACAGCCTGTTAAGTAAAACCAGGATTTTGAACACGAATTTAAATGAAAGCACAGGCATAGCATCAAATGAAACACAAAATTTATTTAGTTTTGTAAAGTGAAGAAGCCACTGCATTGGTTTAGCCTTGGGTAAAATCTTTGTGTTGACATGGGAGTGAATGCAAGGGCATTTCAGCCAAACATAAAAAAATCTTACTTACATTTCAAACTTGAAATTACTACTGCATTCACAGAGAGTTACATGAAATCCGTGTCTTGAAGTTGATTGTAAATGAATACACATGCAAATCAGCCAATGAAACAAGATTCTTTTTGGTTTTCTAAAGCAAAAAACTCAATGCATTCACCAATGTTAGAGTAAAGCAGTGTTTTCAAGTTAATTGTCAATGAAAACTCATGTATAGCATTGAAAGAAACAAGAATGTTACATAGATTTCCAAAATGTGGACAGGCAGCTTTGCCAAAGTAAAAGCAGTGTTTTGACATTCATTGTAAGTGAATAGAGGTGCATAGCTCCCAATGTAATGAGTATATTGCTTAGATTTGAGAACTGAAGAAACCAGTGTTTTTGAATTCTATTAGGTAAAAGCAGTGTATTTACATTGATAATGAGTGAAAGCAAGCACATAGTAGCCAAACAAACAAGTATATTACTTAACTTTCAAAGTTGAATTAACTGCTGCATTCACAGCCTCTAACAGGAAACCAGTGTTTTAAATATGAACTTAAGTGAAAGCACAGGCATAGCAGCAAATAAAAGACAAAAGTTATTTAGGATTGTAAAGTGAAGAATCCACATCATTGGCTTAGTGTTAGGTAAAATCTGTGTGTTGACATGTGAGTTAAAGCAAGGACATAGCACCCAAACCTAAAAGAATCTTACTAACATTTCAAACTTGAAGCAACTACTGCCTGCTCAGAGAGTTAGGAGAAACCAGTGCCTTGAAATTGATTTTAAGTGAATACACTTGTAAATCAGCCAATGGAGCAAATTTACTTTTTGGTTTCCTGAAGCAAAGAACTCCCTGCATTCAAGCAGCATTCAGGAAAAGCAGTATTTTCAAGTTGATTGTAATTGAAAACACACGCTTAGCAGTGTAAGAAACAAGAAACTTATCTAGGTTTCAAAATTGAGATACAGGCATCTTTTGCAGAGTAATATCAGTGGTTGGTCATTCGTTGAAAGTGACAACCAGTGAATAGCTGCCAATGAGAGGCATATATTGCTTAGTTTTGAAAACTGAAGAAACCAGTGTTTTGGCATAGCATTAGGTAAAAGCAATGTTTTAACATTGACAATGAGTGCAAGCAAGCGCACAGCAGCCAAATAAAAAAGTTACTTACTTAAGATTCAAAGTTGAATTAACTGCTGGATTCACAGCCTGTTAGTTGATACCAGTGCTTTGAAGATGAATTTAAATGAAAATACAGGCATAGCGTCAAATAAAACACAAATCTTATTTAGTTTTGTAAAGTGAAGAAGCCACTGCATTGGGTTAGTCTTAGGTAAAATCTGTGAGATGACATGTGAGTGAAATCAAGGGCATAAAACCAAACAAACAAGAATTTTATTTACCTTTCAAACTTGAAATAACTGCTGCATTAACAGAGAGTGGGGGGAATCCAGTATCTTGAAATTGATTGCAAATGAACACACATGCAAATCAGCCAGTGAAAAAAGTCTCTTTTTTGGTTTTCTAAATCAAAGAACTCAATGCATTCAGCCAACGTTAGGGAAAAGCAGTGTTTTCAAGTTCTTTTTAATTGAAAACACATGCATAGCATTGGAAGAAACAAAATCCTACTTAGATTTTGAAAATGAGGAACCGGCAGATTTGTCATATTGAATGCGGTGTTTTGATATTCATTGGAAATGAAAACATGTGCATAGCTGGCAAAGTAATGAGTATGTTGCTTAGATTTGAAAACTGAAGAAACCAGTGTTTTGGCATAGTATTAAGTAAAAGCAGTGTTTTTACTTTGATAATGAGTCAAAGCATGCTCATAGCAGCCAAACAAACAAGTATCTTACTTAACTTTTAAAGTTGAATTAACTGCTGCATTCACAGCCTGTTATGGGAAACCA
This sequence comes from Cabassous unicinctus, assembly GCA_029593785.1. Lineage (NCBI taxonomy): Eukaryota > Metazoa > Chordata > Mammalia > Cingulata > Chlamyphoridae > Cabassous > Cabassous unicinctus. The sequence goes on along the minus strand of JAQZBX010053543.1, from coordinate 10,579 downwards.
GTATTTTGAAGATGAATTTAAGTGAAATCACAGGCATAGCAGCAAGTAAAAGAGAAAACTCATTTAGTTTTGTAGAGTGAAGAAGCCACTGCATTGGCTTAACATTAGGCAAATATGGTGTGTAGACATGTTAGAAAAAGCAAAGGCATAGCCCCCAAATAAACAAGAATCTTACCTACCTTTCAAAATTGAAGTAAATACTTCATTCACAGAGAATTAAGTGAACCCAATGTCTGGAAGTTGTTTGTAAATGAATACACATGCAAATCAGCCTTTGAAACAAGTTTCTTTTTTGGTTTTCTGAAGCAAAGAACTCAATGAATTCTGACAACGTTAGGGAAAAGGAGTAATTTCAAGTTGTTTAAAATTGAAAAAACTTGTATACCATTGGATTAAACAAGAATCTTACCTAGATTTCGAAAGTGAGGTACCTGCAGATTAGGCATAGTTAAAGCAGTTTATTGATATTCACTGTAATTGCAAACAATTGCATAGCTGCCAATGTAATGAGTATATAACTTACTTTTGAAAACTGAAGAAACCAATGTTTTGGCATAGTATTAGGTAAAAGCATAGTTTTTACATTGATAATAAGTGAACGGAAGTGTATAGCAGCCCAAGAAACATGTATCTTACCTAACTTTCAATGTTGTATTAACTACTGAATCTACAACCTGTTATGGGAAAAGAGTGTTTAGAAAATCAATTAAAGTATAAACACAGGCATAGCAGGAAATAAAAGAGAAACGTTTCTTTAGTTTTGTAAAGTGAAGAATCCTCTGCATTGGCTTAACCTTAGGCAAAATCTGTGGGTTGACATGTGAGTGAAAGCAAGGGCATACCAGCCAAACAAACAAGAATCTTACTTGCTTTTCAAACTTGAAGTAACTACTTCAATCACAGAGAGTTTGGTGAAACCAGTGTCTTCAAGATGTTTGTAAATGAATACACATGCAAATCAGCAAATGAAACAAGTTTTTTTTTGGTTTTCTACAGCAAAGAACTCAATGAATTCAGCCAATGTTGGGAAAATCAGTGTTTTCAAGTTGTTTTTAATTGAAAACACATGTATAGCATTGTAAGAAACAAGAATCTTACTTAGATTTTGAAAATCAGGAACCGTCAGATTTGGCATAGTAAATGCGGTGTTTTGACATTCATTGGAAGCGAAAACAAGTGCATTGCTGCCAATGTAATGAGTATATTGCTTAGTTTTGAAAACTGAAAAAACCAGTGTTTTGGCACAGTATTTGGTAAAAGCAGTGTTTTTACATTGATAATGAGTGAAAGCAAGCCCATAGCAGCCAAACAAACAAATATCATACTAAATTTTCAAAGTTGAATTAACTGTTGCATTCACAGGTGGTTATGGGAAACCAGAGTTTGGAGATGAATTTAAGTGAAAACACATGCATAGCAGCAAATAAGAGACAAATCTTATTTAATTTTGTAATGTGAAGAAAGCACTGCAGTGGCTTAGTGTTAGGCAAAACTTGGTGCTGACATGTGAGTGAAATCAAGGACATATTAGCCAAATAAACAGGATTTTTACTTACCTTTCAAACTTGAAGTAACTACTGCATTCACAGAGAGTTAGGTCACACCAGTGTCTTGAAGTTTTTTGTAAATGAACACAAATGAAAATTAGCCAATTAAACAAGTGCCTTTTTTTGGTTTTCTAAAGCTAAGAACTCAATTCATTCAGCCATCATTAGGGAAAATAAGTGTTTTCAAGTTGATTGTAATTGAAAACACATATATAGCATTGTAAGAAACAAGACTCTTATTTAGATTTAGAAAGTGAGGAAACGGCAGATTTGGCAGAGTGAAAGTGGTGTTTTTACATTAATTTTAAATGAAAACAAATACATAGCTGCCAATGTAATGAGTATATTGCTTTGTTTGAAAAGTGAAGAAACCAGTGTTTTGGCTTAGCATTAGGCTAAAGCAGTATTTTTACATTGATATTGAGTGAAAGCAAGTGCATAGCAGCCAAACAAACAAGTATCTTACTTTACTATCAAAATTGAATTAACTGTTGCATTCACATCATGTTATGGGAAACCAGTGTTTTGAAGATGAATTTAAGTGAAAACACAGGCATAGCAGCCAATAAGAGACAAATCTTATTTAGGAATGTAAAGTGAAGAAAACTCTGCATTGGCTTAAGTTATGCAAAATCTGTGTGATGACATGTGAGTGAAAGCAGCCTAACAAACAAGTATCTTATTTACCTTTGAAACTTGAAGTACCTACTGCATTCACCGAAAGGTAGGTGAAACCAGGGTCTTGAAGTTGTTTGTAAATGAATACACATGCAAATCAACTAATGAAACAAGTGTCTTTTTTGGTTTTGTAAATCAAAAGACTCAATGTATTCAGCCAACCTTAGGGAAAAGCAGTGTTTTAAAGTTGATTGTAACTGAAAACACAAGTACAGCATTGTAAGAAACAAGAATCTTATATAGATTTCAAAAGTGAGGAATCGATGGATTTGGCATTTTGAAAGCGGTGTTTTGACATTCATTGTAAGTGCAAACAAGTTTAAAGCTGACAATATAATGAGTATATTGCTTAGTTTTGAAAACTGAAGAAACCAGTGTTTTGGCACAGTATTAGTTAAAAGCAGTGTTTTTACATTGATAATGAGTTAAAGCAAGCACATAGTCACCAAAAAAACAAGTTTCTTGCTTAACTTTCAAAGTTGAAATAACTGCTGAATTTACAGCCTGTTATAGGAAACCAGTGTTTTGAAGATGTATTTAAGTGAAAGCACAGGCATAGCAGAAAATAAAAGACAAAACTTATTTAGTTTTGTAAAGTGAAGGATCCCCTGCTTTTGCTTAGCCTTAGGCAAAAGCTGTGTGTTGACATGGGAGTGAAAGCAAGGGGATGATAGCCAAACAAACAAGAGTTTTACTTGACTTTCAAACTTGAAGTAACTACTGCATTCACAGAAAGATAGTTGAAACCAGTGTCTTGAAGTTGATTTTAAATGAACATATATGAAAATCAGCCAATGAAACAAATTTCTTTTCTGGTTTTCTAAAGCAAAAATAAGTCAGTGCATTCAACCAATCTTAGGGAAAAGCAGGGTTTTCAAGTTGATTGTAATTGAAAACACATGTATAGTATTGTAAGAAACAAGAATCTTTCTTAGATTTCCAAAGTGAGTACCCGGCAGCTTTGGTATACTAAAAGTAGTGTTTTGACATTCACTGTAAGTGAAAACAAGTACATAGGTTCCAATATAATGAGTACACTGATTAGTTTTGAAAATTGAAGAAACCAGTGTTTTGGCATAGTATTAGGTAATAGCAGTGTTTTTACATTGATTATGAGTGAAGGAAAGCGCATAACAGCCAAACAAACAAGTATCTTACTTAACTTTCAAAGTTGAATTAACTGCTGCATGCACATCCTGTTATGGGGAACCAGAGTATGGAAGATTAATTTAAGTGAAAACACAGGCATAGCGGCAAATAAAAGCAAATCTCATTTAGTTTTGTATAGTGAAGAAACCACTGCATTGTCTTACCCTTACCCAAAAGCTGTTTGTTGACATGTGAGTGAAAGAAAGTGTCTTGCAGCCAAACAAGAATCTTACTTATCTTTCAACTTGAAGTAACTACTGCATTCACAGAGAGAGGTGAAACCAGTATCTTGAAGTTGATTGTAAATGAACACACATGAAAATCAGCAAATGAAACAAGTTACTTTTTTGGTTTTCTAAAGCAGAGAACTCAATGCATTCAACCAACGTTAGGGAAAACCAGTGTTTTCAAGTTGATTGTAATTGAAAACACATGTATAGCATTGTATGAAACTGTTGCATTCACAGGTGGTTACATAAATCCAGTGTTTTAAAGATGAATTTAATTGAAAACACGGGCATAGCTGCAAGTAAGTGACAAATTATATTTGGTTTTGAAAAGTGAAGAAACAACTGCATTAGCTTAGCCTTAGGCAAAAGCTGTGTGTTGACATGTGATTGAAAGCAGCAAAACAAACAAGTACCTTATTTAACTTTCAAACTTGAAATAACTACTGCATTCACAGAGAGGTAGGTGAAACAAGTATCTTGATGTTGTTAGTAAATGAATACACATGCAAATCAGCCAATGAAACAAGTTTCTTTTTTGGATTTCTAAAGCAAAGAACTCAATTCATTCAGCCAAAGTTAGGGAAAAGCAGTGTTTTCATATTGATTGCAATTGGAAACACATGTACAGCATTGTAAGAAACAAGAATCTTACTTAAATTTTGAAAGTGAGGAACCTGTATATTTGGCATAGTGAAAGTGGTGTTTTAAAATTCAATGTAAGTGAATACAAGTGCATAGCTGCCAATGAAATGAGTATATTGTTTCCTCAAAAAACTGAAAAAAACATTGTTTTGACACAGTATTAGGTAAAAGCAGTGTTTTTACTTTGATAGTGAGTGAAAGCAAGCGCATAGAAGCCAAAAAAACAAGTAAATTTCTTACCTTTCAAAGTTGAATTAACTGCTGCATTCACAGCCTGTTAGGGCAACCAGTGTTTTGAAGATGATTTTACGTGAAAATGCAGGCATAGCAGCAATTATAGATAAATATTATTTAGGATTGTAAAGTGAAGAAACCAGAGCATTGGCTTAGAATTAGGTAAAATCCGTGTGTTGACCTATGAATAAAAGCAAGAGTATACCACCCAAAAAACAGGAATCTCACTTACCTTTCAAACTTGAAGTAACTACTCCCTTCACAGAGAGTAAGTGAAACCAGTGCCTTGAAAATTATTTTAAGTAAATACACATGGAATCAGCCAATGAAATAAGTTTCATTTTTGGATTTCTGAAGCAATGAAGTCCCTGCATTCAACCAGCGTTCAGAAAAAGCAGTGTTTTCAAGTTGATTGTATTTGAAAACCCATGCTTGCCAGTGTAAAAAACAAGAATCTTACTTAAGTTTCAATTTGAGGAACTGGAAGCTTTGGCAGAATAAAAGAAATGGTTGTTCATTCATTGTAAGTGATAACAAGTGAATAGCAGCCAATGAAAGGAGCATGTTACTTAATTTTGTATACTAAAGAAACCAGTGTTTCGGATAGCATTAGGTAAAAGCATTGTTTTTACATTGATAATGGTTGAAACCAAGCACACAGCAGCCTAATAAGTATCTTACTTATCTTTCAAATTTGAATTAACTGCTGCATTCACAGCCTGTAAGGTGAAACCAGGGTTTTGAACATGAATTTAAATGAAAACAAAGGTATAGCTTCAAATAAAACACAAATCTTACTCAGTTTGGTAAAGTGAAGAAACCACGGTGTTTGGTAAGCCTTAGGTAAAAGCTCTGTGTTGACATGTGACTGAAAGCTAGGGCATAGTGCCAAAGAAACAAGAATCTGGCTTACCTTTCAAACTTGAAGTAACCACTGCATTCACAGTGAGTTATGTGAAACCAGTGTCTTGAATTTGATTGTAAATGAATACACTTGCAAATCAGCCATTGAAACGTGTTTTTTTTGGTTTTCTAAAGCAAGGAACTGAATACATTCAGCAAATTTTAGTGAAATGAAGTGTTTTCAAGTTGATTGTAATTGAAAACACATGTATAGCATTGTAAGAAACAAGAATCTTATTTAGATTTCTAAAGTGAGGAACCGACAGCTTTGGCATAGTAAAAGCAGTGTTTTGCAATTCATTTAAGTGAAAACAAGTGCATAGCTCCCAATGTAATGAGTATAGTGTTTAGTTTTGAAAAATGAAGAAACCACTGTTTTGGCATAGTATAAGGTAAAAGCAGTGTTTATATATTGAAAATGAGTGAAGGCAAGTGCATAGCAGCCAAACAAACTAGTATCGTACTTAACTGTGAAAGTTGAATTAACTGCTGCATTCACAGCTTGTTATGGGAAACCAGTGTTTTGAACATGAATTTAAATGAAAACAGAAGCATAGCAGCAAATAAAAGACATAAATTATTTAGTTCAGTAAAGTGAAGAAACTACTGCATTCACTTAGCATTACACAAAAGTTGTGTGTTGACATGTGAGGGAAAGCAAGGGCGCAGCAGTCAAAAAAAAAAAGAATCTTACTTAACATTCAACCATGAAGTAACTACTGAATTCACAGAGAGATAGGTGAAACCAGGGTCTTGAAATTGTTTGCAAATGAATACACATGCAAATCAGCCAATGAAACATGTTACTTTTTTGGTTTTCTAAAACAAAGAACTCACTGCATTCAGTCAACTTTAGAAAAAGCAGTGTTTTCAAGTTGATTGTAATTGAAAGCACATGTATAGCATTGTAAGAAACAAGAATTTTACATAGATTTTGAAGTGAGGAAACAGCAGATTTGTCAAACTAAATGCAGTGTTTTCCCATTCATTGTAAGTGAAAACAAGTGCATAGCTACCAATGTAAAGAATATATTGCTTAGTTTTGAAAACTGAAGAAACAAGGTTTTCCCATAGTATTAGTTAAAAGCAGTGTTTTTACATTGATAATGAGTGAAATCAAGTGCATAGCAGCCAAAAAAAAAGTATCTAACTTAATGTACAAAGTTGAATTAACTGCTCTCTTCACAGCCTGTTACAGGAAAGCAGTGTTTTGAAGATGAATTTAAGTGAAAACACAGGCGTAGCAGTAAATAAAAGACAAAACTTATTTAAGTTTGTGAAGTGAAGACCCCACTGCTTTGGCTTAGGCTTAGGCAAAACCTGTGTGTTGACATGTGAGTGAAAGCAAGGTCAAAGCAGGCAAAGAAACAAGAATCTTACTTACCTTTTAAACTTGATGTAACTACTGCATCACAGAGAGTTAGGTGAAACCAGTGTCTAAAAGTGGATTGTAAATGAATACAAATGCAATACACCAATGAAACAAGTTTCTATTTTGGTTTTCTAAAGCCAAGATCTCAATGCATTCAGCCAACGTTAGGGAAAAGCAGTGTTCTCAAGTTGATTGTAATGGCAAACACATGTATAGCATTGTAAGAAACAAGAATCTTACATAGATTTCCAAAGTGATGAACAAGCAGTATTGGCATAATACAAGTAGTGTTTTGACATTCATTGCAAGTGAAAACAAGTATGTAGCTACCAATGTAATGGGAATATTTCTTAGCTTTGAAAACTGAAGAAACCAGTGTTTTTGCATAGTATTCGGTAAAAGCAGTGTTGTTACATTGATAATGAGTGAAAGCAAGCGCATAACAGCCAAAAAACACGTATCTTACTTAACTTTCAAAGTTGAATTAACTGCTGCATTCACAGCCTGTTACAGGAATCCTGAGTTTGAAGATGAATTTAAGTGAAAACACAGGCATAGCAGCAAATGATAGTCTGGTTTATTTAGTAGTGTAAAGTGAAGCAACCACTGCATTGGCTTAACCATAGGCAAAAGCTGTGTGTTGACATGTGAGTGAAAGCAAGCGCATAGCAGTCAAACAAGCAAGAATCTGCCTTGTTTTTCAAACTTGAAATAACTACTGCATTCACAGAGTTAGGTGAATCCAGTGCCTTGAAGTTGATTGTAAATGAATACACATGCAAATCAGCCAATGAAACAAGTATATTTTTTAGTTTTCTAAAGCAAATAACTCAATGCATTCAGCCAACGTTATGGAAAAGTAATGTTTTCAAGTTGATTGTAATTGAAAACACATGTATAGCATTGTAAGAAACAAGAAACTTTCTTAGATTTTGAAAGGGAGGATTCAGCAACTTTAGCAAAGTGAAAGTGGTTTTTTGATATTCATTCCAATTGGAAACAAGTGCATAGCAGCCAATGTAATGAGCATATTGCTTAGTTTTTAAAAGTGAAGAAACCAGTGTTTTGGCACATTATTAAATTAAACCAGTGCTTCTACATTGATAGTGAGTGAAAGCAAGTGCATGCAGCCAAACAAACAAGTATCTTTCTTAAATTTCTAAGTTCAATTAAGTGCTGCATTCACCACCTGTTATGGGAAACCAGTGATTTGAAGATGAATTTAGGTGAAAACACAGGCAAACCAGCAAAAAACGTCAAATCTTATTCAGTTTTATAAAGTGAAAAACCACAGCATTGTCTTAGGCTTAGGCAAAAGCTGTGTGTTGACATGTGAGTGAAAGCAAGGGCACAGCAGCCTAACAAAAAAGTATCGTACTTACCTTTCAAACTTGAAGTAACTACTGCATTAACAGAGTTAGGTGAATCCAGTGTCTTGAAGTTGATTGAAAATGAACACACATGAAAATCAGCCAATGAATCAAGTATCATTTTTGGTTTTCTAAAGCAAAGAACTCAATGCATTCAGGCAACGTTAGGGAAAAGCAGTGTTTTCAAGTTGAGTGTAACTGAAAACACATGTACTGCATTGTAATGAACAAGAATCTTTCTTAGATTTCAAAAGGGTGGAACCGGAAACTTTGGCATATGGAAATTTGTGTTTTGACTTTCATTGTAATTGAAAACAAGTGCATAGCTGCCAATATAATGAGTATAATTCTTAGTTTTGAAAACGGAAGGAAACAGTGTTTTGGGATAGTATTAGGTAAAAGCATTGTTTTTACATTGGTAGTGAGTGAAAGCTACTGCTTAGGAGCCAAACAAGTATCTTTCTGACCTTACAAATTTGAATTAACTGCTGCATTCACAGCCTGTTATGGTAACCATTGCTTGAATGTGAATTTAAGTGAAAACACATGCATAGCAGCATAATAAAATACAAATCTTACTGAGTTTTGTAAAGTGAAGAAACCACTGCCTTGGCTTACACTTAGGCAAAAGCTGTGTGTTGACAGGTGAGTGAAGGCAAGGGCATAGCAATGAAACAAACAAGATTTTTATGAACATTTCAAACTTGAGGGAACTACTGCATTCAAACAGAATTAGGTGAAACCAGTGTATTGAAATTGTTTGTAAATGAATACACATGCAAATCAGCCAATGAAACAAGTTTTTTTTTTTGGTTTCTTAAGCAAAGAAGTCAATGCATTCAGCCAAAGTTAGGGAAAAGCAGTGTTTTCTTGTTGATTGTAGTTGAAAACACATGTATAGCATTGTAAGAAACATGAATTTTACTTAGATTTTGAACCTGAGGTACCCACAGTTTTGGCATAGTAAAAGCAGTGTTTTGACATTCATTGTAAGTGAAATCAAGTGCAAAGTTGCCAATGTAATTAGTATATTGCTAAGTTTTGGAAACTGAAGAAACCAGTGTTTTGGCATTGTACTAGGTAAAAGCAGTGTTTTTATACTGATAATGAGTGAAAGCAATCGCAAAGCAACCAAAGAAATAAGGATCTTAATTAACTTTCAAAGTAAAATTATCTGTTGAATCCAATGCCTATAAGGGGAAACCAGAGTTTTGAAGATGAATTTAACTGAAAACACGGGCAGAGCTGCAAATAAAAGACAAATCGTTTTTACAATTGTAAAATGAAGATTACACTGCATTGGCTTAGACTTAGGCAAGAGCTGTGTGTTCACATGTGAGTGAAAGCAAGGGCAAAGCAGCCAAACAAACAAGGATCTTACTTACCTTTCAAACTTGAAGTAACGACTGCATTCACAGAGAGATAGGTGGAACCAGTGTCTTGAAAGTGATTGTAAATGAATACACATGCAAATCAGCCAATGAAACAAGTATTTTTTTTTGGTTTTCTAAAGCAAAGAACTGAATGCATTCAGCCAACGTTTTTGAAAAGCAGTGTTTTCAAGTTGATTGTAAATGAAAACACATATATAGTATTGCAAGGAACAAGAATCTTACTTAGATTTAAAAAGTGAGGAACAGGTAGCTTTGGCATAGTAAAAGCAGTGTTTTGACATTTATTGTATGTGAAAACAAGTACATAGATGAAAATATAATGAGAGTATTGCTAAGTTTTAATACTTAAGAAACCAGTGTTTTGGCATATTATTAGGTAAGAGCAGTGTTTTTACATTGATAATGACTGAAAACAAGCGAATAGCAGCCATAGAAACAGGTATCTTACTTAACTTTCAAAGTTGAGTTAACTGCTGCTTTCACAACCTGCTACGGGAAATGAGTATTTTGAACTTGATTTTAAGAGAAAACACAGGCATAATACCAAGTAAATCACAAATCTTATTTAGCTTTTTATAGTGAAGAAAACACTGCATTGGCTTAGCGTTAAGTAAAAGCTGTGTTTTGACATGTGATTGAAAGCAAGGGCATAGCCGCTAAAGAAACAAGAATCTTACTTACATTTCAAACTTGAAATAATTACTGCTTTCACAGTGAGTTGGGTGAAAACAGTATTTTGACGTTGTTTGTAAATGAATACATAAGCAAATCTGCAAAAGAAACAAATTTTTTTTTGGTTTACAAAAGCAAAGAACTCAATGCATTCAGCCAAATTTACAGAAAAGCAGTGTTTTCAAGTTGATTGTAATTGAAAACACATGTATAGAATTGTAAGAAACAAGAATTTTACTTAGAATACAAAAGGGAAGAACCGGCAGCTTTGGCATAGTAAAAGCAGTGTTTTGACATACATTGTAAGTGAAAACATGTGCATAACTGCCACTGTAATGAGTATATTGCTTAGTTTTGAAAACTGAAGAAATCAGTGATTTGGGATAGT
>JAQZBX010053542.1:0-18856 GCA_029593785.1 Cabassous unicinctus | reverse complement strand
GGTCTCAGTGTCTTCAATGCTTTACCAGGATAAAAATTCTGTACATATCTATTCCACAAGATTGTGGGATAAAATTCAACAATGTAGGGAAGAAACTTATAAGATGTTATTGTTCTGTATATAGGAATGGATAACTAGATAGAGAAATAGAGATGAGAGAGATATAGATGTATGGGTGGGTGGATAGAAAAATAGATTAGACAGATAGATGATAGAGATAGACATAGACATGGATAGATGCATAGATAGGTGGTAGATGATAGAGATAGGTAGATGATAGGTAGATGGATGGATAGATGAATAGATAGGTAGACAAATGATAGATTTGATAGAGAGATAGATAGGTAGAGAGGGATAGCTAGATGATAGAGATAGACAGGCAGACATAGATATGGTTAGATGAATAGGTAGGTAGATGATAGAGATAGGTAGATGATAAGTGGATGGATAGATGAATGGATAGCTAGTAGATAGATAGATAGATAGATAGATAGATAGATAGATAGACAGACAGATATGCTTAACAAGTGACTTCCTTAGGCTGTAGTGCTTTGATTGCTTTTACCAGGCAATTCAAAAAGGAGATCCCCATTTTAAAGGGAGTATAAAAATGCTTACTCAAGTCATCATGAAGTAAACACAGAAAATCATGATAACTGAGCCTAAAAATGCACAGCACTGTGCCTACTGCAACATTTATGAGATCAGCCTTGTAAAAGCAAAGGAGGCAATCGCACAGAGGCTGCCCGACTTCTCCCGGCACCCTGCTGCCTGATTCCTTTCCTCTAAGCTGTTTATTACAGTTCCAGAGGATCAAAGCTTCTGCTCCCTGGCTGCGGAGAATTGCCTGCCTTTGTAGTCAGAACTACCTCTCAGAAGCAAGGTGGAAATCCAGTTTGCTTTTAATAGGCCTGCACCCTCTGCCTGCCAGGCTGGGCAATATTACTCAAATTTTAGAAATTCATACTTCTTGACATTTTTTTAAAAAGGCCTTTAAGCTGAAAATAATGATCCTGATAAGGTAAACCTTTAATAAATGTGTGAGAGATGTAAAAATGATTTTGAATGTCATATTTTGATGCACTTACACAGTTGATGTTATTTTAAATAAATACAAATATTTTTATGAAAATAATACATGAACATGGTAACAACTCAAATAATACCGAAATCCAACTTTCCCACCCTTTTCCCCTCCTCTGAGACAGTTTTTAACTGCTTGGATATTACCCCCATAATTCTAAATGTTATGCTTATTCTGCTCTGTCAGGATATATCCATTTTAGGCAATACTTCTTACCTCTCTAACATAAGGAAGGAGGATAAACACACTGTTTCTTGCCTCCCCTCCCCCTGCCTCTTCCCTCCCAATACATCATATTCATTTTGTCTATTTGCTGCTTCTATTTTGTAGCTGTAATTATTTTGCTAGATTTATTTATGAGGAAGCACTAGCATATTGGTTAAAAGCATTGGTTCTGGAGAATGACAGCCTGGGTCGGGATCCTGTTTTTTCACATTATGAGCTCTGTAACCCTAAGTAAGTCACTTCACCTTCCTATGCCTTAGTTTCTTCATCTGTCAACCATGGAAACTGTTAACACCTACTTCATGGGGTTGTTTGTGATGATTAAATAGAACAATGCTTTCACAGCCTTTAGTGCCCAGCATACAGACCCTCTCAAGCAATATTAGCTATTATTGATTTCTTGTTTTATCAGCTTTCATCCTAATCTCATGATTTTCCCTGTGCACAGGACTGTGCCTCTGCCGTTCCTTTCTCCTTAGTCAACTAACCTTCTGTTAATAACATGTTTACTTTTGTTTGCCTGTTTGTTAACATTTACATTTTGATCTACAATTTCAGCAAAATGCCCCATGGTTTATCCATGGGTTGATTCTAAGGGTTGAAAACCAACAAATTCTTATTTACTGTGAGAGGATTTCTCAGTCCTGGGGCAAACAGCGTGATCAGATTACATTTTCTTTTCTGCAGGTTTTAGTGCCACTCCTCATGGTCATGTGAATTAGAATGTCTTTAACATCAGTTATCTAAAATCATGCTATATTTTAGTTTGCTTCTTATTTGAACCATTATTTTCTTATACAGATTTCTTTGCTTTTCCTAAATATTTTATTGTTTCCCTCTTTTTATCATTTGTCCAAAATATGGCATTTTTTTTTTTTTTACAAACTCATTAACTTACTCAACTGGGTCCCTTTCTTTTCTAGAACCTTGATCCTTCTACCCCAGTGTGCACTGATTACTCTCTAGATAGTCTTATATGCTCCAGTCAATACACTGATCAACCTATTGATCATCAATTCACATCTGGAAAAACATCTCTCCTCTCCTTTGCCCCTGTTCTGCCCAGTGGAAGGTAGAAGACCAAAGTTAAGATTTGGTCCTAGAAGAATAAAGAGGGACAAAGGGACTACTTAACACTGCTTTTAGGCTAGGCCAAAAATTCTCAGATATTAGTGGGCAAAGAATTGCTAATTATGAAAAATGCAGAATTCTGGCCACTTTACCCTCATTTCCTAGGTTTGTGGTGGAGCAGGAATCTGCACTCCAGGAAATTCTGTGTAGATGTTTCATATACCGTGTTGTGCTAAACATTGTGTCTAGGCCCTTCCTCAACCAATCCTTGCTGTGATCCTAGGGAGATATAATGAGAGTTTCCTGAACAGCGATTCCTCTTTTGCTAGAGATAGAGCTGGGGGTGGTCTCCACAGCAACCCCAGGCCAGGGGTGATATCCTGGGACACATTTTCTGGATAGGAAAATGGAAACTCATAGAATCAAATAGCTGCTGAGTGTTAAAGTCATGATTCAGACCCTGGATTTGATCGTGGAGGTGAAAAAACACAAAACAATTTCTAAACCTCATTGTCTCTCTTAGGTAAAGTATTGCTTTTAATTCACATTAAGTTGCTAATGACTGATATCAGAGACTTTCTTGAAGGTAGGTTTCCATAGGATGGAGGGATAATAAATGTTGGTGAAGAGATGTGGAGTGGGGTTTTGAGGTAAAGAGTTTAAAACACCAACTCAGTCCATTTTACAACTTGGCATTGGACTAGCTCAAACTAGTGTTATAGGAATTTGGAAACACTGACCATGGGAAAAGACTTGATTTCATCACATGCATAGAGTCACTCGAAAGTATTCTTCTAGATAAATTTTACTGATTTTCAAAAAATTTTTCGAAATTTTACCGAGTTTGCCAGATATTATCATAAACTTGGGAAAAGTGTGGGTCTTGAAAATGCTAAAATATTTATGAGCCTAAGCTTGATGGATAACAAAATTATGACAGAAAGCTGAGCAAGTGATATTCTTGGAATTTTCATTTACTATTATTAAACATTTGTAGAGTTTATGACAAGCACTATTCTAAGGGCTTAACAAATTTTAACTCATTTAATCCTCATAATAATACTAACATAAACATAAAAGAAATAATAAAAATATAAAGGTGAGCATTATTCATGATTGCTATTTTTTAAAATCAGGAAGCTGAGGCCTAGAGAAGTTAAGTAACTTACCCAATGTCACACATTTAATAGGTGGGAAAACAGATGTGAAAGCAAACACCAATTTGCTGTGCCACCTCTTTTAAAGCCATATTTAGGGAAAGGATTAAGTTGACAAGAATCTGAAGTCAAGGAAAAAGGGAGAAATGAGAAAATCAGTGATGCTGGAATTGGGGAGGAAGTTTGTGTCCAGAAGTTTGTGGTGCTGAAAACTAGAAGTGAGGACAGCAAACTCTGGTTAGAATATTAACTTGGGGTAGCACCTGAATCCTTTAAGAAGTGGTTTCCTTAAAGTTCAGAAAGGCAGTTCGGATGAAGAGTAAAGAAAAAGAATAATGTGAATTCAATAAGAAGTAACTTTTTGCCCCCTAAGTAATAGAAGACCTTTGAGGAAGGACAGAGTTCTTTCCATTAGTTGTCTAGACATTTGTCACCATGATGAACTCTGAGAAAAATAGTGGCCATTGTATTGGTTTCAGTGGCCCTCAAGACCAAAGCTTCAGTCTCTAAGGATGATGGACATGTACTGCACCGTTACAGTGTGTTATGTAAACTGCTAAATGCATTTCCACTCACACGTTTTAATTGGAGTAACACTTGATACGCTGTAGCTACTATTATTTTTTCTCGGGTGCAGAAAATGAAGCTTAGAGAAGCAATTTGTCTCAGGGCTTGTAATGTTTCAGAGTGAAGATCTAAAATTTGACAGTCTGACTTTAGACTTTAGGATGCACCCTGAACTGCTTTTTTAACCTGTGTTTTTAACAACTGCATACTCTTGGTTAAGAGTCAGGCTTAGGTATAGAAACCCCATCGGATATCATGACCAGAGTAGACAAGTTCAGAAAACCGTTGTGCAGCCTACCAGGAGAAAGCATTTATTGTTTGGTCTGCACTTAGTAAGGGAGGCGTTTCTAATAAAATATGCCACCAAGTAGTGTTATCACTACTTCATATCTTTAAACAACAAAACTATACATACAAAAGTGTCAGGGACTTGTCTAAAGCCACCCTGAAAGGCAGGGGAAGAACTGGCACCACATGCCAGATGCCTAGGGCTGTATTCATCCTCTCTAGACCTGATTAAACACCTATTTAGAGGCATTGCAACTGGTCACTCAGCGTCTGAGACCTTATACCCCAGCTTCAAGATGGAAATTAGCCGAGGGGTCACAGATACTCGTATTTATCCCTGATCTATTATCTGCTGTTCACATCCTTTGTGGGAGATAACTCGACACCTTTAAAATCTTGTTCTGCTTGAGAAAGAGTAGAACAGCTTTTGCTCCTCTGGCTTGACCTACTGTGCTTTGCAAAGGTGATTTGGCAAGTACAGCTGCCAACCCAACTCCAATATCACACATCTATGGAAAATTCCAGTCAGGTTACAGACCCAGTCACAGTACATTTTTCTGAGGATCAGTAATGATTTGCTGAGGATCAGTTATATGCCCCATATGCCGGCTGACAGTGGTATGATCTCTGTGCTTATTATATTCCATTTGTCAGCTCCTCCATGACACAGTTGTCTATGGGATTCCTTAGGAATATCTGAGGTATTTAGGGAAAACTTCATGATTTCTCCCTGCCTGTTTCCCCTCATTTCTTAATGAACATTCCTAAGTTGAGACTATAAATAATTCAACCGGGGTGAGGGGGAGATGTTAGAGATATTCTTCCCCATTCTGCCTTGTTTGAATCTCTACATCCTTTAGGGTTCACATATATGGCATCAGATATTTCACATCATTGCTATTTCCAGGAATCAGAGCTACAAACGTAATTGGCAAATTCTAGCAATTTCTTTCCCTCTTGATTGTTTGAGTGATTTGCTAAAGACTGTGTTTTGATGTTTTGCAAAGCTCAGTGGTGCAGAGACAACACTGAAATTCTGCCTGGGAGAAACACATTCTGTTAATTGTTCTCTTTTTCTTGTAGGACTGAAAAGAGGTTCATTTTCACATGGTTACTCAAGGTTTCTCTTAGTGTACTGCACAGGATCTGGGTTACATTCTGGCAATTCTTGATATTTTCTGTTGGAAGGTATTTTACATTCCATAAGATGAAGTCTGCACTATATGAGAAATTTGCTTTAAGCTCTTATCCATTTGTGAGATTGGACCCACTGAGACTTCCCGCCTGACAGTGTCATAGAATGAGAGTAATTGGGGGAAAGGGAATTGTTGGCTAAACCCTGGGCCATATGTTTATATTTCCTAATTTCTCATTTGTCTTCTAACTCTGTTTATATTGTCTTATGCCATGCAGACGTCTTTAATTTTTATGAAGTCAAATCCACTGTTTTTTTAAATATTTGTTTCATGGTTTGCTTAGGGAAAGCCTTACTCCTACCAAGAATGTGATTTCTTATACAATTTTACATTCATTTAGTGTTTTTTCTTACATTACATCAAGTGTATGCTATACAAGAAGTCCTTGCTTTAGTTTATATGATTTCTCATGTGCATGAACTTTGGTTACCATGGTTTAAATAACACCAGCTACCCAACAGCATGGTTCAAACTTCAGTTACCCACAGTTTATTAACTGTGAGTAATTTCATGAACTACAAACTTTGCAGCTACCTCTTCAGTCACAAATCATCACTAAAATAACAGATGTAAACATGATCAGTGACCAATCATGTCACTTATTTCAATGCCTGTTGGTGATTGATCTTTGCAAATCTGTGTTTCAGTTCATACACAGCAAAACATGTAATTGTGTTGCCTCCTTATCTCCCAGTGATAAAGACACATGATATTTCACAAAACTGGATAATCAAGAGGGAAAGAAAGCCAAGAGAGATGAAAGTGTAGCAAAGAAACAAAAAGTGATTAGGATGGAAGGGAAATTCTAATTGAATGCAAAGGCAATTATAGAAGAAATAACTGACCTTGGAATGTTGACACTGTCGCCCTTCGAGACACTCTAAATATGTAGCCAGAGAAACTTACTGAAGGTGAAATTATCGACATATATGAGGAATGTGATTGTGATGAAAAGGATGAAGATCTCTATATCTATCTATCTACCAACCATCTATCAATTTTCTAAACATTTGAGAGTAGGTTATATACATTATGCTCTTTAAACATGTACTATTCCACGTATTTTTCTAAGAACAGGGTATTCATTTATGTAACCAACTTAAGTACAGTTAACAAGTTCAAGAACTTTAACATTGATTTAAAGCTTTCAGTCTATATTCCAATTTTTCATATGTCCCAAGAATGTCTTTTTAGACCTTTTCTCCTCAAAGATAGATTTTCTTAAATCCATGTCTGATAACTCCAATATCTCATTCTCCTGTGTCTACTTATATTGTATGTTTCCCCTGAGTTTTGGGTCATTTGGTCTTATTTCCTATTATGTTGAGTAATTATTTGATTAGGTACAGGTGTGTATATAAAAAAAATATCCTATAGCAATCATTTTACATTCTGGGTGTTATCTTCTTTTGAGAAATTTTCATTTTGCTTATGGAAGACAGTTATTATGGAGCTTGATCACCTAATTCCATTCTTAGTTTGAGCTAATTCAAAGCTGGTCTTCCATCTTTGTAGACACAGTGCATTTCTGCTTTGCCCCTCCTCTTAGGATGCTGCTCTTTGGGATTGCTGTGTGAAAGGCTGGATTTCCCTGTTTCCCAAGCCCGCTCTTACTTTTGGGGCTTTGATCATTTTAATTTTCATACTCCCCCAGCCCTGTGAGACTATCTAAGGATATGCTTAACTTGTCAGCCTCTTGACTGTTGCTTTTTGCTCGACCTCTTGCCATTTGGCCTCTATGTTGCTAGTCTTTTCAACTCCCTGGCTTTTCAGCCTCTAGGTTATAAATTGTGAATCAGCCAAATGCTCCTAGGAGAAAAGCTGTGCCAAAAGTCAAGGTCATCTTGGTGTTCCCTTCTCTCCATGACCTTCACCCACATGTCTTTGCTTCTTTTTAGCGTTCCACTGCCTGTAAACAGGAGTTTTATTATTTAATCCAGCTTTTACAATATTTTGCAGCCCTCCTCGGATATTTGATTATTGAACAATCATTTCCATTTTATTTAAAGCTATTTTTCATTTCCTATATTAACTCAGTTTCTGTAGGATCTGATTGTTCAAGGTAGTCCCTGTGTTTCCCGTAGGAAGTACATAAGGTGTTATAAGGGAAGCAAAGTATGGGTGTGGGGGAAATGGCTCAGGAATGATGTCTCTACCTCCTTTTTATTTTTCCTCACCTTATTTACCCAGGCAGCCAAGGTAGCCCAATTGCCCACATAAGGAACCCACTGTGGCAATGATATCACTTCTTTAATGAATGCCTGCATTCCAGGAATAGCTAGATGATGAACACGGTGTGAGGGTTTTGCAGCATTTCCCAAAACCCTTTTTTGTCTTCTGCCAAGGCTGCTCAGATTGTTGAGGTTTTCTAAGAGTCTGTAGGTTCAAACCTCTCTTCTTGAATTCCAGACGAGTTCTCTGTTTCCTGAGCTCTTCACAAGAGCTAATGGCCCTTGTTCTTTCTTCTTTCCCAACCAATAATATTTATTCATAAATTCCATGCATTCAAAATACTTTTTCCCTCTCTCCCCCCTTCTCTTTTTATCAACACTATTATATACTAATGATATTTGTATATTTCTTTCCTAATTTGAGTGGGATTTTGGAATGCCAAGCCACTAAGTATGAACCCCACCGACCTATGACTCATGCACCACAGCTGCCCTGGGCCTAAAGTTGTTATATCTGTTTAGTGTTCTTCTATGTGTTCTCCTATATGATATCATCTATGTTTCTAAATTTGTAATAATTTAACTAATTATTGAGTTATGTGACAATATGAAGTTAAATTGGTACTGCAGAAGTGCAGCTTAGACCTGGTGACCAGAACCAGGGACTAGGAAAACTAGTAATTAATAAGTATCATTTGTGTGTTATGCATTAGAAATGTTAAGGGTGAATTGGAGTGGGAAAGAAACAGTTTCATCTAATTTAGTATCACAGATGTTTGCATGGAAAGGAAAAGGAAAAGGAAATAGTGCCTGGTTCACGTCATTATAATCTGCTTGGGTAAATAATAATAGCACATAAGAAAATAAAATGAACAATGAAACAATTGGGCAATTACATCAGATCAAGGAGCACAGATTAGACTTGCTATGGGAGTTCATGAAAGAAGAATTCCAAAGAAACACTGGCTGCTTTTGAGAAGACTACATAGACAAAGTAGGATTTAAGTTGGACCTTGAGCAGATAATTAGGAAGGAGAACAAAGGCAGGGAGCAAGCACAGTGTGTGAGGAATGAGCACCAAAGACTTATGGAAGAGGGGGCAAACCTGGCTGAACTGAGTAGTGGTATGTGCTGGTACAAGCTGGGAAACAGTGGGAGAAAGCCTCGCTTCTACAACTTTCTTTATTCATTCAGATTTTCTCCCACACATTCCTCCTTCTCATTCTGCAACAACCAGTCATTTTAATTTAGGACAAAACTACTGTCTATTTCCTTAACAAGAACACATCTTGCATACCTTACATATGCCAAAAAAGATCTTGGAAACTGCATTTTAGCCAACATCCTACAAAACACAATTAATTCTAAAGTTTGTCAGAATAATAACTCTATTTGGTTAAACACAAATTACATTTTTTTTAATCATCCTGAAGATTTAATAGATATAATACTAGCTTATTTTATCAGTAAACCTGTATAAATTTAGAAAGAACATACCCAGGTAGAATAAAATTGTATGCTTGTATTGTACTTAACAGTAATAACTCAGAAGACACAGCTGTTATTATTTAACTAACAATATTAAACTAGTTCCATTTGTCAAAGCTTTATCTGATAAATGCTTGCTTTTTTTCTATGACTACTCCTTTTTTTCATTTGGAAATATTAGAAATTTGGTTTCCTTAATTTCTAGGACTTTAGGAGTATTAATTTATATAAAAGCACTTATTTATCTTTAAGCCAATTGAATAGAGTTCTTTTAAGCTGTTGTATAGGTTAACTTGGCAATACCATCCAGAAGTAGGAAAATACCATATATCAAATATACAGACAGACAAAAATAGAGAACTTACAGCTTCAACTTAATTTTTTTTAGCCATGAGTCAGACATAAAAACACAGAAACATGGAAAACATACAGAGAAATACAAATTCCACTAGTTAATATAAGCTATTTTTAGAGTCTTACAATTTTCTTAGTAGACTCTGAGTATGAATTAAAATAGGCATCCCATTTGGCCTGTTTGATTCAGGAGCCCTTTTTCTTGAGTGCACCTCTGAGTAAGCTTGTCTAACTAGAGCATTCCCCATAATAGCCATTGCAACTCTAGGGTGTCTTTGGTTAGATTTTGTCATTTTGTTAGATAGGCACAGCTTCCAGCCCCATAACTTTTTAAGATATTATATACTGGATGCCAGAGGGTGGAAAATCAAAGTTTTTAGAGTACAAGGATTCCATTTTTACTGTATCACTTCTTACCTTGTACCCAGAACAAAGAACCACAGTAGCAAAAATAAAACTGGGGATGGCACCCAAACGGTGCCAAAAAGGTCTCAAAATTTGAGCTTTCTCATCATTCAGATTGACCTGCTAACCTTTGGACTAAAAGCTAGTAAGATCAGAGAGCTTGAACACAAAAAGAGTGGAGCTCAGATCCAAGATGGACTTACGAACCCTTGAAGATGGAGAGGAAGACAGAACTCAAAAGGGTTCAAGAGGCACTTTTGCCTGTCATTTTTAATGTTTCCAGAGTTGTCAGCCATCGTCTTTAGATACCTCAGTGTCCTGTTGCCAAAACCGGTAAATGAAGAACTTTTTGGCATTAAATCTAGGATCTCACAACTTTATTGAGTGACTCATGTATTGGACAGCATCCCATTCAGAAAGTGGAAGGGAACTCCGAGGAGGTGGAAAGGGGGAGCTCGTATAAGGCAAACGTGGAAGCAAGGGAGGAAATGTTCTGATTGGTTAATGTTAAGTTTCCACTTTATGGGGTGGGGGGTTCTTACAAAGTGAGGAGCAGATATACATCAATTAGCACAGTATGCTTGTCCAATCTGATAAGCTACCTTTCCTGGACCAAAACTGGTTTATCAGAAGGTGTTGCTTATCTGCAGTTCTGTAGATTGCGTTCCACTGTTCCATTTTCTTGGGAAGCCTCTGCAGTTCAATTGTTTTTGTTGTCTAGCAAAGCCCTTCTCAGAAATGGCTCCCTCTCAGCAACACTCAATGCAGGTGGCCATTTCACATTGCTTAGCAATCATTAACCTCAAATAGTTTTCAGCATATGATTCAAAGGCATATAGACAGAAGATTTCACTAAAATAAGGTAAGTGCTAATATAAAAGGGTTCACCAAATGTTGTGGGAGAATGAAAAAGGACCGTTTAGATTACGTTTTGCTTTTGTGCTCAGGAAAGCCTTCATAGAGGAGACTTTCTAGGCTCATGACTCTTATTTTAAATAGAAGAAAATGGCACAACAAAAGAGAAAAAAAAAAGAAAGTAAAAGGGAAAGTAGAGAAATTTCAAGAAGAAAAGTGGGGAGCACAAAGAAAATATCCCAAGTCTGGCCTGAATTCACTGAATGATGGTAGAGCATTCACATTTTAAGTGTTGCATAATTTGCCAATGAAGACAATAACTATCTTCTATCACAATATACCAGTGTATCACATATATTTTACTATTTTAATCCTCAGAATATTCCAGTGAGATAGGTACTGTTAATATACTCTTTTACAAATGAGTAAATCGACACACAGAGAAGTTCAATTACAAAAATTCTACTACCTATATTTGGCAGTGCTGGGATTTGAATGAAGCCATTCTGATGCTTAATCCACACTTTAATTATTAAGTTTTAGAGGGAGGGGAAAGAAGGTTAAAAAGAGAATAAAGAGAATAAAATTAAAAATGAAGGAAAGCATTTAAGTGCAGAGATATGCACTTACATTTTGAACTTTAATGATAGTCCAAAATAATGTACTGACACAGTTTCACTAGCATTGCAGGACTCTTACTGCACATTCTTTGGGATACAAGGTAAACCTAATCAAATAAAAAGAGAGTTCTGGGGGACACTTTTCTTCTGGTCTAGCTCTACTTCATTTTGAATTTCTTCCTCTTATCCTATAGCAGAATCACAGACGCTGAGTTGATCAGCTGAAAATTGATTCTTTGTTATCTGAGGACCTCACCACCCCATGGAGGTGTCAGTTCAAACAAGTACACACGTATATGATTATACAAAGGATGGCGATCAAGTTTTTTCTGTTATTAAATACTTATCACTAGTTGGTCACTGCACACACATTTTCACATAATTCTAATTACAATACTATAAGCATAGGTACTAACTTCCTAGCTTTTCAGATGAGAAAGCTAAAGCTTAAAGAAGTTTCACAACATGCTCAAGGTCACATAGCTGGTAAGTGATAGAGCAACACCTTTATACCAACTAAGACATGACATTCAGTTGCCCCAAATTTTGGAACTTCCAGGAGCTGAAAGTCTAGCAAGGTTATACACAAGCCAAATTTTCAGAGAGCTACAGCTCCAGTTTTAGACTACAATTATTTTGAAGTGTTCCAAATAAGAGAGGTTGATAGGGTCAAAGAGTTTGGGAATAAATTGAAATAATTGGAGACGTTTTGTACAAGTTAGACCTTGACCTCTGGTCTAGAGGAAAGGCCAGCAATTGTTTTGCCAAATGAAGTAATAAGTGTTATCTTGGGCAACTGCAAGAAAAACCATAAATCACTTCACAGAAACAAAAGATCGTCTCAGGCCACCCAATCATCCAAGTTCCTGAGGTCCTTTCCAAACACATGCATCTGTGATTCTGAATTTAAAGTTTTAAATCATGACTGAGAAAAACAACTGATGAGGCCATTGTCCTTTGCCCTTGGGAACTTCTACCAAAAGTTCCAAGTTCAAGTTCTTATTCTTCATTTTGTGGATTTCATGACCCCCAGGTTTCAGTGATTTCATGGTTTTCTATAATGACATCACATGTATCTTAGCATCCTGGCTACTATGACAAATACCACACAAAAGGTTGGCTTAAACAATGGGAATTTATTATCTTACAGTTGCAGAGGTTGGACGTTTGCTTCCTCCCAAGGTCATTAGTGTTCTCACTGGCTGGCAATCTTTGGGTTTCCTTGGCTTTCCTGTCACATGATGATGTCCCCTCCTTTCTATTCCAGCTTCCATTGACTTCTGGCTTCTGGCTTTTCCCAGTGCCTTTCTCTCTATAATGTCTCCAATAATAGGATTAAGACACATCCTCATTCAGTTGGCCAAACTTTAACTAAAAGTAACATCTTCAAAATATTACTTTATAATGGGCTCATAAACACAGGAATGGCTGTGCAGATTAAGAACATGTTTTTTTTTCTAGAGTACGTAATTCAATCTACTACAATATGTCACAAGAAGTAGGCATAATTTGGTCCTTTCTGTAATACTGAACATGGAAATTGAGGCTACTACTATCAGAATTTGAAGAATACCATAACTGTCCTGTCCTTCAAACTTTTCCCAAAGTATTTGTAATTGGATACTTGGAAACCAAAAATATTGCATATTTGTAGAGCAGGTTTTATAGTTAATTAAAAACCATCTGATTCAATGCTCTTATTTTAAAAATAAAAAAACTGAGGTGAAGAGGAGGTGAAACTAGTTAGCTGCCGAGTTCTCTTATTCCTGACACTGTTTCCCTTCAATGACAGGGGATTTACATTATTGCTCAATCAAGGAACTTTCTTTAGGGTATTGGCCTTGGTCTATGAAGGAAAAATAGTGTTAGTGCATGGCATCTGCAAGGAGGTATATCCAAAGGGTTTTAAAAGGGGAGATATTAAGTTGACCTTTAATAATTAAACTATGAGATCAACACATTTTTTTAAAATCAGAGCAGAGAAAGAGAAAGACAAAGTCAACTGAATGAGAAAGAAGGATTCTCAAGGCTGCACATATTGACTGTAACCTGATTATTCAATCGAATTATTTTATTAACATATATAAAGAAAGAAGGTGTAACTCTAAAAGGGAGAATTAGTCATCTGTAAAAATGTAGAAAAAGTAGAGTGCTAGAGGCAAAATTTGACCGTGCTCATCTAAACACTGACCAGGAGAGAGTCAAATTAGCCAGTGAATTCAAATTTTGCCTTTTCTTTGGCCAAACTATTTTAACTTTTGTAGTAAAAATGGTGTCTATTGACAATACTGAAGAATACAGACCTTAGGAGCTATATCAAAAGTGTAAGATTAGTCTCTGATTATCCTGTCTAATAAAGGCTATGGGATACGACACATCTCTGAGGAATGGATGTGCATACTATTAATCATCCTACCAAGAGATTAATCCTAGGGTAGGAAATTAACAATTGGAGATTTAGGCCACAGGTTAGGGTTAGGGGCGTACCATATTGTTCCCTTTGGAGCTAGAAGGAAGTTTAGCTTGAATCCCAAGACTTTGAGGTTTCTACAGGAGATCTGGTAGTGGGAGGGTAAACTGTCCCTGAACACATGGTCACAAGCTAGGAGTCAGTCCAATAGCTGGCCTGGTAAGAGACCCTCAGGTGATGTGGGATACGCAATAGTTTGAAACCTCTTCCATTATCCCCCATCTTCCCTAAAGTCACATTAACATTTACTAGCATGGTCTCAGCAACACTGAGGGGAAGTAAAAAGGCCTATACCCATGCTTGGAGCCCTGTGTGACAGGGTAGAACACCATCTCCTCCTTAGTGACCAGGTTCTAAGGTTACACCGGCCCTCAGGCCTTTGTTGCACTGGTGGCTGTGGTGTGGTGGCTGTATGGAGTGAGGCAACTGGGTGAGAAAAAGCCAGCAGACTTGTTCCTAGGCATACATCAGATGGCACTTTGAGAACGTATTGGAATTATGTTGAGTCACAGACCACTCTCCTGCTCACCCAGTACATATTCTAGCCACAGCGAACTCCTTCCAGGTCTGTTTCCATACAATGGGACGCTTTTGCCCTTCCTCTTCATGTCCCAGCCTGTTTTGCATCCTTCTCGCCTCTTCTGGATGCTAACTCCTCAGTGAAGCCTTCTCTAAACTCCTTCTTTAAACAGGAACCCAAATCCACATTTTAAAAATCCTATCTAGTTGGTTTCTCCTATATTTTTGTTTAGTTTGCATTTATTGTATCTCCCTGAGGGGTTATTTCTCTTTGGTTCACTGTAGTCACTCCCAAGACTAGCACAGAGCCTGGCACCTACTGTCAACACAAGAAATATTTGTTGAATGAATGAACAGCCTACAGTTTATATTCATCTTCTGTCATTAAACATTGGACTTTTTCTCTTCTGATTTCATGCTCATTTTCTCATTTTGCTTCTATAAATTTTATTAAAGTAAAACATACAAGGAGAAAAGTTAATGAATCCTGATTATTTTAGACATCCAAGTTAGCCCAGATAACAGGGAGAGAAACAGCAATTTAAAGCGATATGGAGTATTGCGGTGTCTTCATCATTTATCTGTCAAGAACTCGACACTTTGTTTTTACACATTATTTGTGTTTGTTGGTTTAATGTGAGTCTTCCCTTGAGAGGAGAAATTGCATTCAACAGTATCATAAATATTTCATGTTTCTAAGCCCCAGAACTCAGTGAAATACTCTGGGCTTTGGTGAATTCTTCAAGTTGGGCACAGCCCTCACTTGTGAGAAAGAGCATCAGCCTTCTTTTGTCCATATACCCAATACAACTAGTCTTGCATTTATTCCTTAATTTGAACTTCTATAGGAAAGACCAAGTATTAATCACAATTAACATAGTGCAACTCTGAAATATATATATATACACTCTAAATATAGTAATTAAAATTAATTTATATATTTTACTATATAGTTAATGTATTTTATATATATACTTGATAAAAAACTATAATCAATAGTGCTATAATCTCTTCCATCTGAAACTTTTTTTAATGTTGTACTACCATCACTACCATCCATTACTACCTTAAAAAGAGTTTGAGAAAATAAGTCAAACTCATCAACATTCAATAGTAAACATTTCATACATGTAAATGATCACAAAGTGCTTTCATATCCCCATCAACTTCTTTATCCTCTGGTTCTTACGACAATTATTGATAATTTTGACAGCGTTAGCCAAAGGGAGGTGTACTCTCATTCTGAAATATAGGTAATATCCATTCTCTTCTCTTTTTTCAGATTTGTAGGTTTTTTCCCTCATTCTGTTGTCATAGAAATTGGTGCCAATGCATTAGTAGTAATCAACTATGCAAGATAGAAACAAAAACAAAGCTGAAGAAATACAGCAGTTTCCCACATTGTAGTGAGAGAATCGGTGTTTTATGGAACCTTAATATGTTATACATCATAAGAGGCACCTAAAGTCAGTTGAAGTCAAACCACAGTCTTCCATCTATAGATAATTAAAATGACCCCATGTTTCAAGAAGTGAGTCAAGGATTTTCCAGAGTACAGTAATCTTTAATGACTAACCTTCAGGAAATTTTGTTCACAACCTGGGAAAGGTACTGAAAAGAAGCTTATGGACCAAGAAGAGAATTTAATGGGCTCTTAACCCCTTTCAATTGAGGTACAAGATATGGGATTAGGAAATGGAGCAACTATTTAAGTCTCTTCTTTCTATTTTTCACTTGGCTCAGAAAGAGCCTAGCTAGCAAAGCAGAGTCACTTGAAATTGTATGTGCATCTTCATTCCTTTGAGTACTAAACTTTCACATTTATGAGAGGCTTATATAGGTGTCTCTGGAAACTAAAATCTCAATTTGCTACCTGTAATAGTGTATTATAGTGATATCAGAATGTCCGATTTTAATGTTATAACAGTATCAGAACATCACATTAAAATAAAATAACATTTATGTGGGGCTAAGAGTATTCTAACATTAAAATACCAAATTTAAATTGCAAAAGGGTTAATTTCTGACCTTGACTATGTTTAATTGTTACTAATGAGTGCTATACTAATTAAAAATGCCTCCTCAGTAATTATATGAAGAAGCTGCAAAGCTTTTAAGACTCCTGCTAATCCAGCACCCTCTGGTTGCTTGTTTCTAATTTGTTCATTTTAATGTACCAATTATGTGAATTAGAGCATATAAACATGTTGTGAAAAATCTCTCTTCTGAGACTCTGACCTCCAAATGTTTTGAATCAGACGGAACAATTCTTGTTCTAGCTCAATTATTCAGTTTCTAGAGCAGATTAAAGGATTAAAGGGCTTGCTTATTTAATTGTGAATAAGCAGATGTATCTTAAGGTTTCATGGTTTTCATTGTGATTTCTCTAGTGCTAAGAATTGTCCTGATCAAATCCAAACAGGATTAAAGTCAGGTAAATGCATGATGAATTAATATACCAATTTTAATAAAAGCCCAATAAAGAATTGTATTATGTGAAAACTGGAAGACTGAGTAAGATTGTTATGCATGTTCTGTTTGTTTATGACAAGCATTAAAGACCCCATAAATATAGAGTAGATGAGAGGAATGCATATATTGTAGCTTTTTGGAGTAATGAAGCTTATTTTTCTCCTTAGGGTTCACTATTTGTGTAGTGAGTTCCATGGATTTTTAAAAATATTTATTTTTATCATATATACAATATAACATTTTCCCTTTTAATCACGTTGAGATATATATTTCAGTGCTGTTAATTGTGCTCACAGTGTTGTGCTACCATCACCACCATCCATTACCAAACATTACCATCATTCCAAATAGGAGCCTTGTATATTTTAAGCCTTAACTTCTCCTTCCTTAACCCCACCCGTTCCCCTGGTAACCTATATTCTAGATTCTGATGCTATGAGTTTGCTTATTTTAATTGTTTCAAATCAGTGAGATCAAGTAATGAACTTTTGACATATGGGTCTTTTATTTTTGTTGTTGTTTGTTTATATGTGCTGCATATTTCTTTCTTTCTGGTTAGAGCTAAACCTACTTTCAGGTGCTTATGTCCCACTGGTGATAAGGGAATTGATTTATTTTAATATTTATATAGCAAAATATACCCCGTTTCTGGAGCTCCACTATTTCTAGGTCACCCAGCAGGTAATGATTGTTCTCTCCAGCTAGAGACGCACCCTTCTGCCCAGTGTCCATAAACATAAAGGCTGTCACACCTCTTTCTTCTGTGGAGTGATACATAGTAGGAAAATTAAAGCTTCCCAGGTAGTAAAATTTCTGGGAACCCCCAAAACTGAGATAATGTTTTATGGGGAGTTGATTCAACACTTTTAACTGTTTTTTTCCTTCTGACTGTGAAAATATAATATTTCCTTAGGAAAACTAGGAAATCCAAAAGGAAGTCATAATTCTACTACCAATGAAGCTACTATACATATTTTAATATAACTTCCACTTCCTCTTGCTTCTTTTTATTTTTTAACACATTTGAGATCATAATATATGCATTTTTGCACCTAATTAGAATGCTTCTATTAATATTATCACAAGTGCTTTCTGATGTAATGAATAACATACTTTATAATTTTAGGGCTTTCTACATTCCCACTTTATATAATGACATAATAATTTTTATTAAACCCTCTTATGTTATGCAACTACATTGTTTCCGATTTTTGTAACTGTATATAAAACTGCTCTGCATAACACTATATTTGAAATATTTGCCGGTAAGCAATGTATTCTGATCTTTTTGAATAGGAAATGTCTTTATAAATTTCGTGCAGATAATGACTCTTTGGCTAAGGTAAGTTATCAGTAGCTATCCCAGTGATCATTGTCCTAAAAGCAAATATGTTCCTAATTAAAAATACCTTCAGGTCCTTGGTAGGAATCAATGTGCTAGGCATCAATGCTTAAGTGAGTGCTAGCCACTATCCACATGTTTTTTATTTCCAGAACTAGCAAATATTTCATACATTACTAGTTGACATTACTAAATATCTCTCTCCTCAATATATAGTTTATGAATTCCTATATATGTCCTTATTCCAACCCCCCCCCATTGAACTCCAGAGTCCTGAGAATGTATCCTTCCCTCTTCCTCGCCTGTATCTTTTAGTAATGTATATTATTTTCCATGATCTAAGAAAATCAAATCCACCTCAAGTATTGCCATGCTAAAGCTTATATTTCTGTAATAACAATAATTGAATCATAGTAATTAATTGTTGCTGTTGTGGCAGGCTGATAATGGTCCCCAAATATGTCCATGCCCCAATCCCTAGAACCTGTGAATGTTACCTTATATGGCAAAAGGGACTTTTAAGTTAAGAATCTTGAGATGGGGATATGTGACCTGGATTATCCAGATGGACT
>JAQZBX010053541.1:0-18860 GCA_029593785.1 Cabassous unicinctus | reverse complement strand
AGATCCATACCATCTATTTGGCAGGAATAACCAGGTATAAATGTCATTGCTATCTCTAGAACTTAATTCCTACTGACAGCACTTGTTTTATTTTTCTTTGTTTGAGGGAGTGGTACTCAAAGCCCGGTTCCCAAGCTGACCAGTTTCACTCGAAATCCACCAGTCCTAACTGTAAATGGGTTCTTGAAGTTCACCAACAATTTTACTGTATCTCTAGTCCTATGCTCTCCCACTCTCTGGGTGACAGTTTCACACATTGTCCCCTTTCCTCAAAACCAAACACCTCTTCCCCTGCCCTTCATACTCAGCCACTGACCTTGTTTTCTACTTTAAAGATTTGAAAGAAATTTCCACCAGCTTCCATGCCCACTTATATATACTCTGCCCTCCCTCTTGTCCATCCTCAATTCTTTGTCCAACCGCTTCACTCATCCTCTAAATCCCATCTACTCTCCCTCTACCCTCATCATCAATTTCTCCCTCTCTACAGGCACCCACCTACATATAGATATGCACTTATTTCTTCCAGTATAAAAATTCATTTATTGACACCCCTTTCCCTCACCAACTAAAATGCCATTTCCCTGCTTCTCTGCACTTCTAGATACCTAGATCATTTCTAAGTAGAATACAATAGTTCTTTTTCTTCCTATATAAGGGCTACATCTTTGGACCATGTTAATGAATGTGTTCATGTTTGCCACTTTGAGCACTTGTATGAGGATGTGCATGTCCATGGAAAGTTGTTAAGTGAACTCTGGAGCAGCTGGAGTCTGTTGAAATGCTGTGTATGAGAGGCATCCATTCCCAGGTTTCCTCTGTGAATAGTGGCTATTTACTTTGGTTTAAAAATATAATTAACCTAAGTCGTTGATACTCTACTTACAAACAGTAGTTTCATAGAAATACAACTGTGTACAAGCTTATGTTTTTCAAGGAAATGAGACATATTTTCCTACAGGAGCTCAAAGTGGGGTTTGCATGTGTGTGTGAGTGCGTGTGTGTGTTTTCTCCACATTCTTTACATTCTGACACACTTAAAACTTACCAAGGACTGCTATATCCTTGGTATTTTATTGTTATACTATGCATATTATGCCTCAGGATAATTATGTCCATTCATTTTTATAAATTATATTCAGTCTCTTCTCTGAAAATAGCCTTCATCGTTATCTTCAGTTATTTTGTCTAAAACCTTTTTTTGATTGTCTTTATTATCTTGTTTTGCATGCCACATACAACTAAATGTCCTTATCAGTTGCATTATTCCTGACATGAACTCACATTTGAACATTATCAGTAACAGATTAACCACAGATAGATTTTGCTTTACTCCAAAGATTCCCTGAAGGCTCTGCAATCAGCTATAGGCCAGATTGTATCTTCAACAAAGCAGGACCCTCTCAAAGCCCTGAGGAAAATAATTAACATTAGGCTTGTGACAGCATCTTTTGGACAACTTTTAAACCATGCCATGATTTTCAAAACTCTTTTTAATCAAAAATCTGGCAGCTTCCTGAGACTTCTACCCCAAAGTCCAACTCAACAAGAATTAATTACCCAGGACTGAATGAACTAATGTGTGAAGTTTTATTGCATTATTTGTTCGCAGTATTGCTGACTTTGTATGAATTTGTATTTTTTCAATCCTTAAGGAAGCCCTTTTCCTCCTTCTTTAGCTCTCTGTAACTCATGACAATTGGGTAGGCTCTGCTTTTGTAAAATGTTAGAGAAAAGGTGCTCACTGGGACATGGAGACTGACGATTGCAGGCATAAACTTTTTTGGGAAGCTCTCCCAACGGAGGAGTTCTGAAGAATAGACTTCAGCCCGTTCCTGGAAGGTGGTAGATATGACTTTATACAGTACAGGACATCAATAGGTAGGAAAGTAGTACAGCCTGGGCCAAATGGCTAGAGGATAGTGGGCTAGGAGGTAGGGTATTCTTGGACTGTGGGAGAGGTTGTGGTGCCTGGGCCCAGAGGGGGTGAAGGCCTTTATGTGCTCTACCCCCACTGTGATATGGATCTTTTGTTCATTCTTGGGGGGAGATGAGCTGCCTCTGGGAGCACAAGCAAGTAGGCAGGTCTTATAACCTATTAATCATTGCAAACCTTGTAAGGGGGAACCTCTAACATAAAATAAAATGAAATATTTGTAAATGATATTGTTTTTCATTTTATCACGGGCCTTCCATCCCCAATTCAGAAATTCCTATGGCCTCTCCTTACTTTACATAGATTCAATAAAGATCTGGCCACCTTTTTATTGGAATATAATTGG
The DNA here is from genome assembly GCA_029593785.1 of Cabassous unicinctus. Lineage (NCBI taxonomy): Eukaryota > Metazoa > Chordata > Mammalia > Cingulata > Chlamyphoridae > Cabassous > Cabassous unicinctus. Next base: position 16,578 of record JAQZBX010053541.1, on the reverse strand, counting down.
AAATATTGATTATGCAACCAAGGCCTTCTCTGGAGTGTCATATTTGAGAATGATCCTCATTTAATTGGGTGTGGCAAGCCCTATCTAAGAAACTGTGATTGGCCTTTATGGAGCCCTCCAGGAAAATCATCTGGGTTCCTGCCTTTATAGGGCCCCACCACTTACAGGTGGTGAGAAATGTCACTTTCTTTTAGGCCAAATACATTAGAGTTATTTAGGGACTTTGAGAAAAGAGGAACTTGCCCAAATTTATACGTTCTGCAGGTGAAACCTGGTGGAGTTTCTTGGGCTTGTCTTCCTAGCTCAAGATAGCAAATAATAGAAACTTTAGCAGTGCAATCTGAGAGTCCTTAAGAAAACTGCCAGCAAAGCAACCTTGGCAGTCCTACTTGGTAAAGGAACTCTCTTCCTGCACCTATGTAACTAACCAGGCCACAACTAACGAATCTAGCGATATATTCTTACCAAGAATACACTTTCTGTGGGATTCTTTTTTTGGTACAAATGGTGGGGGAACTGTAATAGAATTTAGAAAAAGCAAATGACTATGGTATCTCTGATGGAAAACTAAGCATTGTTCAGAGCAAGCCCTTCCAGGTTATCTGATCTAACTTTTCACTGCATTTGAACTATTTCACAACTTCCATAAGTTGTCAGTAACTCATAGCAATGCAAAATGAATCTGGTCCACATATGAAGAGATAAATTTTTCTCAGTGGAGCTTCAATTGACTTCCCTTCCCTCCCATAGCAAAAGCCAATTTCCCATTTATTTGCACATTCTTTTCAACTTTCTTTACTCCATATAAATTTCTGCTTCTTGGACTTCTCCTTTGAATTGGTTGTAACAATTGCCTGCTGCCCTTATTAACAATAAGTTAGTAATATAGTAAAATTTTAAACATGTATTCATTTAAAAAAATTTAAAGCCATTTAAGCTTATCCTATAGCTGGAGGGGTGACTGCAGATTTCATGTCTGAAATCACTACCCTTGGGTTGCCCGATTTGCATACACATCAAACCTATAGCTAGAAATACATCAATCACATCAACTTCCAAATACATAAAACTTATAACCAGATAAATGGGGGAAGCAAGCAACAGAATCATCATGGGCAGTAATCATGTCTAACACTGACATGTTAGGATCCACTAATTTTGAAAACCTCAAGCTTTTACAGGTCAATGATTTCTTTTCTTCTACAAGCTGTTTCTCCCTCTCCTAAGGGGTCCCTGAACTCACTCAGAATTGCTTGAGACAATTTTATGGAAGTCGACTGTAGGGGGCCTATGGTGGAATGGTAATCAAAGCTCTCCTATATTCACCCATCTGGCTATAGTTTTCTGTACATACAACTGTGCAACCCTAAGATGTTGCTCTTGGACTAGAAAAACTCCACCTAAGAACCTAGACAGACACTGGGAAGAGAGAGAGAGCATCCATATCGAGGCGTGTAGTGACCATCACAGATGCCCACCTGGAGAATAAGGTACTGGAGTCCTCTTCTATGCCAAAGACATATATGTGCAAAGGGAAGGATATGAATTAATACAAAGGTTTAATTTGGATAGATTATTTTACATTGCATTATCTCTTGTTATATTGAATAAATCTATGATAAATAAAATTAGCCTAAAAGGTTACCTCTGGTTGGTTTCAAGGGGAAGAATGTAGCACAGTACACTGCAGATCCTAAGACCCTTTAGCACTGACACCTGTTAGTCCAGGACTCCTCTATGCTGGGGAATACCATTGCACACATTTTAAACCTCTTACTTTGTACAACCAATTTGGTTTCAATACATGATAAATATAAAGACATTTTAGAAGTGCATGGTGTGGTGTGCATTTTCACTTACCTTTTCCGGTGACTGAGCAGTGCCAAAGAAAATCAGAATGAAGGCAAGCCATACTATACACGTCATGAACATAGTGGATTCAATCGGTTTGGTTTCATTAAAATTCTCTGGGACACCCTGAGTCTTGATGGCATACACTGTACGTGTGACCATGAGAAGAATACTATATCCCAAGGAGCAAATGATTTGGAGGTCTGTAATGTCACATTTGAGATCCCCTCTAGTCTACTCAGGGTTCATTGTCTTATGTTTGTCATAGTCTATGATGATGTTGGGTGGGCCAACACCAAACCAAATGAAAACACCTAGAAGCTGAACCGATATTAAACTGGAAGTGATGGCCAGCTTTGATGTCAGGCTTATCAGTTTGGGAGCTGTCACTGATTTCTTGCCCTGCTCAAATATGCGATAAATCTGGTTGGTTTTTGTCAAGAGGGCTGTATAACTGATGCACATACCCAAGTCCAAGAAAACTCATGGGAAAGAACACACGGCCATGTCGGGTTTGGTTATCATCAGAAAAGTGATGATGTAGCAAAGAAAGATGCCAGTCAGCAGAACCCAGCTGAGTTCCCACCCAGATGCCCAGACAATGGGCATGTCGTTGTAGTGGATGAACGTGGCCATGACAAAGATGGTGGCGATGATTCCCAACATCACCAGGAAGATGGGGATGATGGCCCAGGGGGAATGCCACTCCAGCTTTATGATGGGGATATCCTGGCAGCCAGTTCGGTTTTCATTGGGTCGCTGGTCATAGGGACGGTGCTGGCACGTCATCTTGTCAAACTGGAACTGGTAGCCATCACACAGCTCACAGGTCCAGCTGCAAGGGGTTCCCTTCTGTGTCTTCTTTCTCTGCCCAGGCTTACACGGGAGTGTACACACCAAGGGGGGGATTTCTCGGACTCCTTTACCCCACTGCATGTCCTCTATCTGCAGTGCAAGAAATAAGAAGGAGAAACAGGCAAATGACTCAAAATACAATAATAATAACTGCAAACATCTGAGGCTTGATGAGATTAAGTAGCTTTTCCCTTAGCTAATAATGGTTATGACTAGGATGTGACCCGAAGCCATCTAACTCCAACATCCTTACTCTTTTTTAAATAATTTTTTTTTTATTTTTAAAAAGATACTTAGATTACATAAATGTTACACAAAAAATATAGAGATTCCCATATGCCCCACTCCCCACACCTCCCACACCCTCCTACGTAAACGTCTTTCATTAGTGTGGCACATTCATTGCAATTGATAAACGCATCCTGGGGCATTGCCACTGAGCATGGACCATAGGTCACGTTGTAGACTAAACTCTCTCTCACACAGTTCAGCACGTTATGTGATATATAAAATGGCCTATATCTGTCATTGCAGTGTCATTCAGGATGATTCCCAAGTCCCGAGAAAGTATATTCCAAACATGCCTGATTATAAGAATCCCTCTTCCCACATCAGACTTCCCAAATCAGAATATCCTGAAAAAGAACCTTGGTATCTTTATTTTTAATAAGTGCCCCAGAGGAGTCTTATGATCAGATAAACTGAGAAATACTGATGTTCTCTACTTCCTCCTCCTGGATAGTAAATGTAAGTGTCCCAAATCAAATTTTTAAAAAGACTTAAATCAAAAAAAAATACACTCATCTTCTTCATTAGGTTGTGCTATCATTATTTTATGAAAATTATTTGTTTGTATGGCTGGTTAATATTGCAGTGCTGACCTTTTCCCCTAAAATCCTGCAGGCAAGAGTGCCATTTTCACTGAAAAATTTTGAACCAAAGCAAATTTATTCTATAACTTAACACAGAAGAGCAGTAAGGTTCCTTACTGAAGGCTTTAACTGCAGTAGACTAAATCTTAAGTATTCAGAAAGCTTTTTAATAGGAAAACTATAAAACCTGGAAACCTTTCCAGATTGGCCATCCACCTACGTCCTGTATATCTCAGAGGAGCATGAAAATGGGTCTGCCTAATTAGAGCATTGGTTTCCTGGTCAAGAACTCATAACCAGCAGTGTTACGAGAAATGATGGCATGAGAAACAATAGGAAACTTTGTTATTAGTCTGAAGCCTCTTTGCAGTCAATGTCTCACATGTTTGCCAGCACAGCATCTGCTCTCTCCTTTTCTGATATCAGTTCCTCAGATTTCTTTTCTAGGTATTTTCCATGGGGTTGAACTTATATTGAAGCTCTAGTGTTGGAGACACAACCTAGACCTTGCCAGTTAGTACACTGCAGTGGTTCTCAAACTTGAGAGTGCGTCAACCTCATGTGGAGGGCTTGTTACAACCCAGATTTTCTGATTCACTGGGTCTAGACTGGGGCCTGAAATGTTGTATTTCTAACAAGTTCCCAGGTGATGCTTCCATAGAGACCACTCTTTGACAGCCACTGATATGTGCCAAACCTCCAAGCCACAGAGGTTGTGTCAGGAATGGGATCATTGTGTTCCAGATCATGGAATAAATTTCACTTTTACTGAGATTACATGAAATGAAAATCTTTGTTTTGTTGGACTTGAAGTTTTTAGGTTCTTGGTGCTCAGGGCTGCAAGAAAGAAAGAATTTGTGAGAAAGATGTTAACACAGAGGAAAGCAGAGTGGAAAGGTGAAAAGATTACTGTTGACCCTGCTTGAGCTCCTGGATACAGCTATGGCTGAAGTATCAATTCCCCTGGAATGTAAACCAGTAAATTCTCCCATGCTGAAACCACTTTAAATTGAATTTCTCTTACTTGCAGCCAAGAGTCTTGAATAATATACTTACTAAATAAATAGTTTTCTGTATCTACAAGTTCCAAAAATATGTACTTAGCAAATTATTTTACAAAATAAAATTCCAATTAAACAATTTGGCTGATTTTCCCCATACCTACTTAAATGAATTTTTAATAGGATTACACCAGAAAAGAAGTTAGAAAATGTCTAAGACTTTTTTTCCAAAATTGTATAATTTCAAGAGATATGAGGGGCAAAGCAATAATTTGTTGCTCACTGGAATTTCAGTGCTCTGTTAAAACAGGATGCCATGCATAGCTGGAAAATGTGTGTCCATCATTATTCAAATATGAGCTACATTCAAAATCTGAATCAAATGTAACCCACTCTGAACAAAAGGGAGGGGGGGACTCATTTTCAAAGCTCCAGAAATAGTTCAAACCTGGTAAAATATCATAGCCTTCTAATCATTGAATTTTAATTTTAACCAGATACCCAAGAATCTTCATACTCAAGTGTGAACTCATTTGCCAGAGGACAAATTCTAGTCAATACCGATAAATCTAACTAAATATAAAACATAATCATTTCTTTCTCAATATCATCATTTTAGTGGCAGTAAGTCACTGGGCAGCCATCCCAAACTCATAAAATTAAGGAAATAACTTGCAATTAGAGAGAAAAAAGATACTCATTAATTTTACAAATGTCAAATTTCAAGAAGTTGGAACCTAAAAAATTGCTGTTATAAATATGAACGGTTCCAAGTAGCTGATTAAAAGGGTCTAACCATGTTTAGTAAGAGAGATTAGTAAAAATACCTATAGATAAATTTCATTAGCCAAACTTGAGATTACCTGATTCTAGCATTACTATAAAGTGATGGGTCATATAATTACACTTGATCCATGAGAATAAATGCAGGGATCCTACAAATATAAAAATAAATTATCATTCTATACAATATTTTACAGCCAATTTTAAATGCTGCCAGTTTTTTTTCTCCTTGGAATAAAATTAAAAAGCTGAACAGCTTTTTTCTCAACTTATCCTAATATATCGAGAGCTATAACTACAAACATTACATTGACTGATTACTTAGTTTGTTTTCAATTTTCATTTAAAGTAGATATCAACTCAATTTTATTGTCTATATAAACCAAAAAATTTGCCTCTTGCTCCAAATGAACAAAAGTCTAATTTGCTTGCTTTGCCAACAAAAATCATTATTGCAAATACAATCTGTGCCCCATGAACGTACCAACTAACCTTTAAAAGCTCCAGTAAGCTAGAATTTTGTTAACACAATGCATATGATTTGTGAATAGCTATACCCATCTACAGGACTATAATGTAGTTTTGTTTTGTTTTGTTTTGTTTTCATAAGAAACAATCAGCTTCAAATGTCCATGGGCATTTATTTATAGGAGGATAATTATTTAGGGCTATGAAAAATCAACTGTAATGTCAATTTTCTTTGCCAGAGGGCTTTTTTGAATGCAAATTTCAAGCGTATTCTAAAGTTGCAACTAAACTATGCCTCAGTTAGTGGGAAAGCCAAATTTAAGGTGCTGAAAGATTAAAAGATATGGATTTAAAATACTAGATGTATTTCCCAGTACTTATGGTTACTGGATCCTGGGTCTGCTCAGTATCTGGCTCATGAGGAAGGGTACTTAGCAAGAAGAGAGAACTTTACAGGTAATACCATCAATTAATACCATGCATAGCACATAGACTGCCTGAATAGATGGATGAATGCTTCAGAAGAGAGCAAATTATGCAATTCTGGTCAATAAAAGCAAGCGTAAGCCTTTCATGGAGTCCTGGGAAGGTATTCTTCACTCCTCAAAAAAGAGACATAAAGAAGGGATATGCTGTCTCATCTCTGAAATTTGATGTTTGTGGAAATGTCATGCTTGGAGCTGCAGCAGCCATTTTGTAAACAAAAAGATAAACAAAACAAATTTAAACAAAGTAACAAAGCCAATAAGCTCAGCATGGAAAAAGAGAGAGGGAGAGAGAAAGAGCGAGAGAGAGATCAAAATAAATTATGTCCTTATGGCATCAAGTCACCACCTTAACCAAAACTGGTACCAACCTATCCCTGAATTTCAAACATGAAATGATAAACCTTCCTTAATGGTTAACAGTACTCTATGGATAGTCTGTTATTTGAAGCCAGAGCATTGTAACACACTCCTTTTTCTTACTTCCATATCTAGTAATTTTTTACTTCTGCATACCTTTGGAGACTGTTAGGCAATTATCAAATAATTCAAGTTCTTGCATGGATAGTAGGTGACTACAGAAGGAAAGGAACTGTATGTAGAATCACACATGATCAGAAACAGCTTTCCTTGTCTTCTGAGAATGCCCAGTAAAGTTTTGGACTCAGAAAATCAGCTTTAACTCCACTGCTTCAGGCTCAGACAGAAATAATGAAAAATCACCTGTGAGTTAAAGTTCTCCAGCACATGTATTTGGCAAAGAACAATTGTTGTCTTGATCTATGAGAGAGACATTATAATCAGTGAAGTTTTAAAATGAAACCAAACTAGTTGCTGTCTTACTGCCAAACACAAAATCAGAGGGAATTTTTATAAACACTGTTTGGTGCATCCATTTATCTAGAAGATGTGTCCCTTTCCTCAAGCTGACACTTTCTATCTGAAAGAAAATTGTCACTCAAATGGTATTTTCTTTGGTGAAATCCCATTTGCATGTTTCCAAAGCCTATTCTCTTGACTAAGCTGGCTCTTGCTTTTATTGCACATTTCTCTGCAATATTATTTTGAATTATCAGGATCTTAATAGAATATGCAAATTAAAAAGAGCTTTCTTATTAAAATGCTATTAGTTCATTAAAATGCATTTGTTCTCTCTAATTTATGGAAAAAGCTTTTTAGTATAAATGCACATGAATATTGAGTTTTCAGTGCCAGAAAAGAGCTAAGTTTCCCTTCTGGTGGGGAGTGGCTAGACGAGGGCTAGCAGGAGCTTGACAAAGATGCAGCAGCATCTTTGAAATCTCAACCCCTATTTGTAAACTTTAGGCAGAATACTAGACTATGAAGCAGAATTCCTGGACTACTACGTTACAATAGAAACACTTATTAATTCAGAATCTGCTTATCCAAAATTTGAACTAAAAAGAATCATCCTTTTTTTTAGGTACTCTAGGAAGAAAACAGATTAAATGAGTATTATTGTAAATGGTTTTTAACTACAGTAGACTCTGAGCATTGTTGGAAGACTCAGAGGTTCATTCCTTGCAAAGGCCCCTGTAGTTCCAAAATATGTATGAATTTATAATGCTATTGAGGCACAACTTTGAATTAGGCCAGTGGTTCTATACTTTGTCTGCACATTAGAATCATTTGGGAATCTTCTAAGAATTCCAAAGCCCGAGCCACACCCTAGACTAATTAAATTACAATCTCTGGGAGATGGGAAAGAGGCACTAGTATTTTTTAAAGCTCCTCAGGTGATCACAATATGCAGACAAGAAAATCTTTGGGCTGGTTAGTGAACTTAGTGATGACAAATTTACTTCTCTGGGCTTCTATTCTTGATCTTGTGACATACTCATTAAAAGTCTGAGTGGGTCACATGAAATGCTTCCTTATACTCTATTATGATATATTGGGAAAGTGTGATGCTGCTGTAGTGATATTAAACATAAGGTCTCTGGACTTAACTTTCATGAATGTCATTGGTTCAAAAACTTTAAACGCCTACCAGAGGCTGGGAACATTAAACAAATGAAATCGGTTGATATAAGAAATATTTCTTCCTAAAAGAAGAAAATAACCATGTCTGTTAAACTACTGTGTACATCAAACAGAGATTGCATAATAGCTCTGTCTAAATTATCTGCATTTACTGTTTCAATGATTGCATTGTGCTCAAGAACAAGGGGCAGTGAGGTGGTTCCTTGTTTTAAATTTGCATAATTAAAAGCTTCTAGACTAATTGAACTGCATGTCCCAAAAGTAAATCCAGGTCTTCCTTTTTGAAACCTTTCACATTTATACTCCAGCTAAAAGGGGCTGACTCTATTTGGCTTCAGAAATTCCTCCCCCACCTCTCCAACCCCCACCCCCCAAAAAGCAGCAGGATAGGAAAATCCTGGATTTTATAATGTAGATGGCTTTTAAAACTCATCTATTCTCACATGGCCAAACAATATGTATCTGCTGACAGGAGTTAGCTATCTTTGTCTGACACAATACTGTCAGTGGCAGAGCTACCTCCTGACAATTATATGCTAACTACAAATCATCTCTTATTTCCTTCCCTTCTGAGGACACAGCTCCTTAAAAATGTTTACCAATCAAAATCTAGCTGTTTAATCTTGTTCCACTTATTATTGTTAAGCCTGGCTTTAAGAATAATTTATAATGTTAACACAGCCACTTGGATGCCTCAAACACATCTGAATTGCTGGTCAGCAGCAGAGGTGGACAAGGTATGGCCCCTGGGCTCACTCCTGCCCTCTGTCTATTTTTGTAATTAAAGTTTGATTGGAACACAGTCAGGTATACTGATTTGCATATTACCTAGGGCCATTTTTCTTGATATATTTGTGCTAAAATGGCAGAATTGAATAGTTGTGAATATACGACTGGCAAAACCTAAAATAAATACTTTCTGGCTCTCTAGAGGAAAAAAAATTGCCAAACCTAATCCAAAGAAAACATGAAAACAAAGCTCTGGTGCAAGGCAATGCTGTCTATCTACAAGTCAGAATCTAAGGTGCCAGCTGTGACTCCTTCCTTTCCTTTGGCTCCCATGTCCAAATTACAAACAAATTCTGTCAGTTTTATCTCTAGCACTCACCTAAGTTAATTCCTCTGGTATACTGTATATTGACACCTTACTGGGTGCTGGACCTTGTTTTAGTTGCTGGGAACAAACAAGCAGACATCCATGCTATGGAAAGCTGAATTATTTTTTCTCATCTTGGCTACCACGGCCCCTTCCACAAAAGCTTCCACTCTTGTTTCCTCTCCTCCCTTTTCTCTGATCACCTCCTAATCTCATTATCTGCATAAGAGCTAGAATATTCTTCTATTTTTTTTTTAATTGGAGAAGTTGTAGGTTTACAGAAAAATTATGCAGAAAATACAGAGTTCCCATATATACCCCTGCCGTTTTATTAGAGTGGTAACTTTGTTACAGTTGATGAAAGAATATTATAACCATACTATTAACTAAAGCCCATGGTTTTAAGGTTCACTATATTGTAAGTTCTACATTGTTGTTGTTTTTTTTTATTTTATTCTAGTAACATAACATTTCCCCTTTTAGCCACATTCAAATAGATAATTCAGTGCTGTTAATTATGTTCACAATGTCATGATACCATCAACAACACCATCCATTACCAAAATGTTTCCATCACCTCAAACAGAAACTCTGTATAATTTAAGCATTAACTCCCTATTCCCTATCTCCAGTCTGGCCTCTAGTAAACTGTGTTCTAGTTTCTGACTCTAGGAAGTTGCTTATTCAAGTTATTTTATATCAGTGAGACCATAAAATACTTACCCTTTGTGTCTGACTTATTTCATTCAATGTGATGTCTTCAAGGTTCATCCATATTATCGGATGTATCAGAGCTTCATTACTTTTCACACCTGAATAATATTAAGATAGAAGAAATCCCTTTAACTTTTTTTTTTTTAAAGGAGATACTGGGAATGAACCCAGGACCTCATACATGGGAAGCAGGCTCTCAAACCACTGAGCTACACCCACTCCCCAATCCCTTTAGCTTCTAAGGAGCAGAGTTGATCATGTCATCTTTCTGCTTGATCTCTTCAATGCTTCCCATTGCTCTTAAGCCTCCTAGATGACCCTGCATAAACTGGTAGGGATGCAGATCAACTGGCTTCACTCCCCTGGTTTTATATGAGAGGAGGTGCCCACCACATAGTAGTTTTTGTGATGCAACATGCTACTCAAGAGGTCCTCAGCTCACTGGACTCTTACACAAGAAGACTGTATCCCTACTGAACTGAGTCACCCTTTTGTAAACTCTCAAAGATCCATCTTCAGAGCACTTACAATTTGTAATTTCGCAAATGGGGCTTGTTTCAGGTCTATCTTCTCAAGTAATTTTTAAGCTCCAGGAGAATGGAGTCTCTGTCCTCTTCCTTCACCATTGGGACCTCAATATCCAGGAGGGGGCCCGACAGCCCTATCAGAGTGAATGGATGAATGATGGTGTGAAGGAAAATGACAGACTGGCCACTTCCTGTAAAAGTGCTTTTTCTCTAGCCAAAGTTTCAGTTTAACTGGAATTCAAAAAGATAGAATGATCCATTAGACTTACCTAAGTTTTCTCTGTTTTATGGCCATTTAAAACACATCTATAGTGTGAGCACTTGTGTTGCAATGTGCTTGGCATTTTCTTGAGAGAAGAAAGTGAATTAAATAGGAAGCACTGAATTGTTAGGTAGAGGATAAAAAATAAAGAACAATGTAACTATCACCCCACGGAAAGGGAGAAAAACGATTTATGTGCAATCTGAGGCCAAGGACAGAACTTGATCTCACTAGGTCCCTGCTTGTTCTCTGAACACTCTATCTTCTCCTTTGGTAAGCTTAGTTACATCTCAAAATAGATAGGCTTTGGAGTCAGATTTCCCTGGTTTCAAAGACTGGCTCAATCACTGCCAGAGAGTATGACCAAAGGCAAGCCAACAACCCTGAGTCTCAGTTTCTTGATCATTCCAAAGACTAAATGAGCTAACAAATGTAAGGGACCAACATGGTGCACTGAGGCAGAGTGTCTCCCTAAATAATTATTCATTTTCATTTGAATATGTCATGGCTTCAATGATCAACTTTCTCCACGCAAAAATAACCTTTAAGATGGCCAATTCCAGTCCTCCTTTCTTGAACTCTGATTCCAGTATTGCCAGCATTTACTGTAATAGTGGCATTTCAGGCTCTACACATCTGAAACCAAGCATATCATCTTCCTTCCTTTTCTCTAGGTGTCTCCACACACTCTCCAACCTGTCTTGGTATAGCAGAGTAGTTAAAAGCATCAGTGTTGTAATTAGATGGACATACCTTAAACCCTAGCAGAGTAACCTTGACAGGGTCATTTAAGCTCTCTGAACCTCATTTTTTAAAAAATACCTATGAAATGGAGATAGCAATGACTACATTTTAGATGCACTGAGAAAATTAATTTGTGAAGTGGTCCGCACGGTATCTGGCACCTAGTGAAAATTTGATGAGTTATATCAATTGCAATTATTGTTAGTGACAATACAGTCATTGGTGATACCCTCTCCACCTTGTTCCCCTCAAAATATCACAATTACAGCATTTGTTCCAGGCTTTATCACTAAAATCTCTTTCCCCTTTGTCCCCAATGACATTGATCTATTAAAGTCATCATTATTTGGTCCTCTTAATTGCTCTCTCTGATTTTACTTCTTCCCTTTCATTTCTTATTCCTTGCCTCTGCTTTATTTCTCTTCATAGCAATTACAATGTGAACTCACTGTGTCATTTACTTGTTTGTCTCTCCCACCCTTTGAATGTAAACCCTGGAGGGCAGAAACCAAGTGTATATTGTTTCCTGGGGTTCACCCTGTACCTAGAACAGCCGCTTAGGATTTGCAAAGTCACCAAGTCACTCGAACTTCGTGGAAGGTGATTCAAGATGTAGTGAACCCCATACCCTGGATCAAAAACTGTGTGGATCCATTTCCCACCAGAGTCAGTGCAGACACCTCATTTAAGCACTCAAGTCACTCCAAAACAGACCCCTGACCTTCCACCGCAGCCACATCTGCGTCACTCATCTACAGATACACACTACTCTCGTAGCAAAGGGGAACACGGAAGCTGCCCTTCAATATCCATGATTCCCTATTTGCATTATTGTGTTTACATTCATCTTTTTAGCTATCATTGTTTCTTCCCCCTAATTTGTCAAAAACCTAGCTCAAGTGCCCCAAATCTTCCCTGATACTGCCGTGCTAAAAATGCCCTCTCCCTTTGTAGAATTCAGCATTTTATTTGTAATATTTCCTTACCTCATTTACTTGATCCTTTGAAAATGCAGACTGCTATATATTTTTTAAATCTTCTACAGAACCTGAAAGATGGAATGGAACCTAGGGCAGATTCTTCTCAAAAATGAACTCGCAGAATTTGGACACACTGGTAAAAATTCTTAGGAAAATAAATGCCTTCTTTTAGTGCCCTTGAACACTCTTTATTCTTCCTTTTTGTTTGAATCTCCCAAATGTGACTTGCTTTAAATATGACAAACTATACAGACCAGAACAATAAACGTCTTTATATCAATGCTACTAAATCTTTTTTTCTAACCAGCTCAGCCATTCATCTTAGGTTTTCACACTGGAGACAAATTGCAAATTGCTTTTCACCCACTCACCTGGGGTGAGTCATGCTCTCTGCCAGGTAAGTGGAAAAGAATGCTGAGCAGTCAGTTTACCATCTGAAACAAGGAGTTCTGATTTTTATGTCTTGGTTTTAATTTTTTTTCTCCTTCCTTTCTGTTTTTCCAAGCATCTGAATCAATCTCTTGCTTCCCTTTTTTGAATTAGAATATGGAAACTGTTTTTACACAGATTATTTCATTCTGAAAAATATTAGCCATGGAAAATAATCTTTTTAAAAACAGAAATTAGACTATCCAATATAGCAACATCAGGAGAGCTGATATGCATAATTAAATTAAAGGCCCTGCAAAGTTTTGGTATTAAGGAAAGGCTGTATTTTGGTTTAACTTAGGGCATTCTAACTCATTTAAGTACATAACAGACCATTCTTTCCACTCCTGTGCTATCTATTATCTCAACATCCTACAGAATTTATATCCCTCCAATAACATGATGGGAAATAAATGACATTGACTAACCAACACTTTGACTGATTGGAGTTCCAGCTTTGCCTTTCAGAACTCTTCCCTTCTTTGGTTGGTATAAGCTAGGGGGTCATGGCAAAAGTCAGAGAACAGTAATTTGGTTGTCAACTCCAAATTACTAGCTGGATCATCTTGGCAAGTCACTTAACTTCTGTGAAGCTTAATTTCCTTGCCAGTAGAATGGAGTTACAGAGAGGATTGGATATATGAGTGTTGTATAAACAATAATATTTAAATAAAGTATGTATTTTTATTTCTTTATCCTAAATTTGTTTTTCATTATAAAAGGAAGGAGAAACTTACTTCGTACTAGATTTAGCTTTATTTTACCCACTGCCTCCCTTTGTTCCTGGATCTCCTGCTGACTTGCAGCCTTTTCTGCCCCTCTCAGGCTAGCAAGATAGAGTCAAACACCTCCTGCTGGACTAAAAGCTAAAAAGTTAACCTTGGGAGCAACAAGATCTCTCATTTATGATTGGTGGGAAGACAAAATGATAAAGTCAGTTTGGAACACAGTCTGGCAGTTTATTACAAAGCTAAGAATAGGATTACCAAAGGATCCCCAGTCATGCTCCTAGGTATTTACCTAGATGAGTTGAAATCTGAGGTCTACACAAAACCTGCACACAAATGTTTATAGAATCTTTATTCATAAATGCCAAAAAATGGAAACTGCAAGGATGCCCTTCAATGGGTGAATGGACAAACTGTGGTATACCCATATGATGGAGCCAACAGCAACATCAACAATAAAAAGAAATGAACTGGACTTCCAGGAAGAAGGCAACAGAGTAGGTAGGCAGGGCTCAACTCACTCACCAAAAAAAAGGAATGGCAAAAAGCTGTCTGAGGGACTGTTTTAGGGTCCTGCAGTTCAGGAGAGTGCTGCGCATTCCCCTGGAGGGTGAGGGACAGAGAGACAAAGAAGTCAAATTGAAAACTGTGAGTTAGAAACCAAACCCCTGTGGACAGGAGCACCCATCCCTCACCCAAAAGGTGAACAATCTGGAAAAAGAACCCGTGGCTCACTGTAGCCAACTGGGAGGGGAACAGACATCTTACTCCCTGGGAAGGGGGTGGGGGTTGTGCCAGGGGAAGGAGAGTGGTTTCTCTTCAGTGAGTTTAGCCAACAGAGCCCGCTTTGAATCATGGCTCTGGCCAGACCAGAATCACTGGCAAGAGGAGGTTGAAAGGGAGACATCTGTGGAAAGATTCACTGATGAGCTCCATTTGCTGGCCAGCTGGGAAACTGCAAGGAGAAAAAATGCTTTTAGGTGCCTCTTGTCCCAGTACCTTTGATTTAGTTTGTATCCCATTAGTGAGGTCCTGGCCCTGTTTTGATAACTTAAGGTAGGTAATTTTAGAGACTTAGAATAAGTTGAACCAAAAATCAAAGAAGAGCTGTGAAACAAACCAATAGGCAAGAGAGAACAACTGACCATCAGAGTAAATTCACCATCATATTCAGATGCCTAGACATCAGCAAAAAATTACAAACCAGGAGCAAATGTGGCTAAAGTGGCTGAGTGCCTGCTTCCCACATGGGAGGTCTCAGGTTCGGTTCCTAGTGCCTCTTAAGAACAAAAAAACAAACAAACAACAAACAAACAAAAACCAATACAGGGGAGGCAATGTGGCTCAGTGGTTGAGCATCAACTTCCCACATATGAGCTCACCATTTCAATTCCCGGCCTCGGCACCCCCTCCCTCCAAAAAATTGCAAACCATACTAAGAAACAAGATGATATGGCCAAGCCAAAGGAACAAACCAAAAATCCTGATGAAACACAGGATTTAAGACAACTAATCAATAAACAATCACACAAGTTTCCTAAATCAATCAAGGAGTTGAAGGAAAATATGACTAAAGAGATAAAGGATATTTAGAAGACACTGGGATGTGAGGGTGACATCTGTTACCCCATTGATCGCCAGGGATTCAGCTGATCTGGCTGGATAGGTAAGTGTCCCTTTCCTCCCTCACTGCTCCATGTGTGTCCCTCCCAAAGCTCCATGCTTGGTCAAAGAGGATGGCCTTCCCCACAAGAGGAGGACTGTTCTTCAGTCAAGTGTATATGAGTAGCTCCACTTCCCTGCTAGAACCTCCAAACAAGTTCTCAAGAAGACACTGGGTGAACATAAAGAACAATTTGAAAGCCTGCAAAGAAAAGTAATAGACTCTAAAGAAATGAAAGACTCAATAGATGCAATTAAAAATACATTATATGTATATAACAGCAACTTTGAATTGATGGAGGACAGAATTAGTGAAACCAAGGACAGAACATCTGAACTTCAAAAGAGAGGAGAAGAGAAAGATGAAAGAATGGAAAATGTGGAACAGGGTCTCAGGGAATTGAATGACAATATGAAATGCACAACATATGCATTAATCAGTGTCTCAGAAGAAGAGAATGGAAAAGGAGGAGAAAAAATATTTGAGGAAATTATGACCAAAAATTTCCCAACCCTTATCACAGACATAAATACAAATATCCAAGAAGAGCAGCACACCCCAAACAGAATAAATCCTAATAGACCTACTCCACGACACCTACTATTCAGAATGACAAATATCAAGATAAAGAGAGGATTCTGAAAGCATCAAGAAAAAAGCAATGCATCATATACAAGGGCACTTCAATAAGAATAAGTGCTGATCTCTCATCAGAAACCATGGAGGTGAGAAGAAAGTGGTATGATGTATTTCAGGTACTGAAAGAAAAAACTGCCACCCAAGGATTCTTATCTGACAAAACTGTCCTTCAAAAATGAGGGTGAATTTAAAGTCTTCACAGACAAAAAAAAAAAAAAACTAAGAAAGCATGTTACCAAAAGACCAGATTAATAAGAGATACTAAAGGGAATGCTGCTCCCCAAAAGGAAAAGACAAGGGCAAGAGATTTTGAGAAGATTATAGAAATGAAGGTTATTAGTAAGGGTAACTTAAAGGATGAAAAGACAGACAATAGTAAGATTTGACAATGGAAAGCCAAATGTTAAAATGGATGAAATAAGTAGTGGCTTTACAGAAATAACATTGAACATTAATGGATTGAATTCCTCAATCAAA
>JAQZBX010053540.1:7915-18953 GCA_029593785.1 Cabassous unicinctus | reverse complement strand
GGTGGAGGCCAAACAGGAGAATTGAATGGGGATGTGGGGGGAATCACTGCCCCTGCAACTTTCAAGTCTAAGGGTGGCACTAATCTCTTCAATCCTTCCGGGAATAGGATATTGCTCTTATTAATTATTTTTCTAACTACAGGTAGTTTTGTTGAATTCCAGTTGGCCTTCACTACCATTGCCTTCACTCCACATGTCAGGGAATCCATGTGGTGATTCTGCCTGTTGCTGAGTATTTCTATTCCAATTATGCATTCTGGAATAGGGGAACAACCACAGGATGGGTTAATGGACATACTGGACTCACTCTGAGACAGACCTGAGCTAAAACTCCATTGATCACGTGACTTCTATAAAGCTCTACCTTGTATCACAGTGAAGACTTGGGTCTGCTGGAATTAGTAGCAGTTCACACCTAGTTTAAAGGACTAAATAAGTCTAGAATTCTTTATGAAAGAACAGCACCTCCATACCCCTCATCCTATGTCTTTCTCCCATAGTATACCATTATCAGAGACTGGCATTTGTTTTTATCTGGGCTCAATCACCTCCATTTCAGCCCAACTGTTCTATTTCCTGCTCCTCCCTGAGCCCTGGGATCTCTACTTTAATCTCATGTTTGTCCAAGTGATGACTTCATTAACTTTTTTTACTTTGGGGTCAAATTGTGATATTAGATTTCATTTTTGCTTCCTCCTGCATCTTCTTCCACACTTACCTTTGTTCAGTTTTTACCACTAATTTATGCATCAGCACTCCAGATTTCTCTTTATGTAAGAATAGACTTTCCACTTATTTCACATTTTCTTGCTTGTTTTCACTGATTGTTCAGGTCATAATATCTTGGTAAACCTTTTAAAAATTAACATTTTAAAAATAATGCTTCCCATTATCATAGCATTTTCAAATAAGGCCCCCAATATTCTACATATTTTTTTCAGGTTCTCCAGCTGATTCCAGTGTGCATCCATGTTTAACAACCACTATACTACAGTGACTGTTTTCCACTTAATGCTAATTCTTCCTGTTATTTTAATTCAGAAACCATCATTTCATCATTAGAAAACACACTTCTAGTCTCAAGTATTTTAATAAGTTAGAAAATTTATTTATATTCTCAAAATGACTTCCATTGTTTTCTACAAATGTGACTTTGCTACATATGCAATAATGACCTTTTTGGGTCTTCTTATTCTGCACTTGGACACTCTGTTTTGTCATTTATTTTAAGGTTCTCAAGTAATTGGGCTTTCATAGTAAACTATGCTTTGATAGAATTAGTTTTGGATTTTTTATATATTCAGTGACTCTGGTATGCCTTTGAGCTTGTTTCTACCAGGAACTTTGTTCACTGGGTTGGGAAACACTAAGTAATAACACCACCCTACACACACTTATTCCAGTTAATTTTCCTGCTATCATTTTTTAAATGAGGTTAGTGGGGGTTGTACCTAGGACCTCATACATGGGAAGCAGGCAATCAACCACTGAGCTACACCTGCTCACAAACCTGCTATCAATTTTGATAAAATTCTGGCTTAATGAAAATGAATTCTTTAGGTTGAAGGGTAATCATGGCCTTTTAAACTAGGAAAATGTGTGTCATATAAGTTTATATTTGTTTACTGAATTTTTTTCATACTACAGGTAAAGTGTTAGTTGCTTAACTTAAAACATGCCATTTATTTTATCTATTAATTCCCCATAAAATGCTCTATCAGGTATGCAATAGATGAATACGTACTCAAAAGTTTTTCAGGTGCTATATACAAGTAGCAGGACTAGAAACAGCCTATCCTCAAATCATGATCTTAAATATCTTACTTTCTCTTTTTTAGTATATGAATTTTTCCTTTGAATTATTCATTCTTTTAAGTTTCTATATCGTGTTAAAATGGAATTCCTGTGATTTTAATACTCTTCTGTTAATATGTTTAAAAATTGTGAAGCGTTAACTTAAATAACAAGGACATCATTCCTAAAATGGATTATTACTTAAATCTGAAGCTAGTGATATTGTAGATAACAAGGGACATGCATTTTTTAAGATTTCCCAGTGTGGCCTCTGTGACCTAACACCTAATTAGACTGATATTAGGGGATCCATAAGGACAATCTTAGAGCACACCAGAGTGAGGGTCTCACTGAAGACTTCCTACATTCAGAGTATCCAGTCACCTTTAAGTTCTCACTCCTCAACATGAAAAGAAGACTAAGGCTTACCACACATCTGAGAGCAGTCTCTATGAAAGGTAGATACCAGTTCAAGAATCAAATAAAATGTCAAATTTGCTTGGTTTCAGAACAGTAACCTAAAAATAACTATTTTGAGAGATAGAGGGTAGATGATAAGGTTTCTCATATGTGGTAGGGTGAGGGATTGAGAAAAAGAAATTCATGTGTTTTTAAACAGAAATAAGTTCCCAAAAGTATCATCCAAGGCATTTAGAAGCAGATAATTCTATGGAAGGAAAAATGGAATATGAGGCTAAAGAAAGACTATTGCTATTTTACATAATGAATATTATAAATAATATTTCACGGATAATTTGGTTACCATTTGAAAGAAATAATGAAAATAATACAGGAAGAAATAAGAAAAAATAAGTGGGCTGATTAAAGATACTGATTTGTATCTGCAACATCACTGAAAGAAGCTTCTTCTCAACCCTTGAAAACAGACTAATACATAAAGAAAAAGAGAAAAGAGACTGTAATCTTAAATTTTTCTAATTGTGTTTCCAAAACTGCTGTTGTTAATTTTTGATCAGATGGAAGTAGAGGTAAAAAGCTAGCGATATGAAGATAAAGATACATATAGAGATGAAAACAGAAGCCAAGACATATAAATACAGACATGAAAAAGCACAATGAATAAAATATAAAATTTATTTCATTATTGACCTCAGTGATCTATAGGAAATAAATCAAAACAGTTGTTATTGATAATAATATTATGTTTTATTATATAATATTTCAACATTTTTCTTTTCAGGTTTTTTCATATTTACTATCGCGTCTTCTTTGCTGTATTATATTTATGATTATATGTTAGTATTTTGAAATTTTGATCCAGCCATTCTTAGACTTCTGCTTCCCAGGTCATTCCCTTTCCAGTTGTTTCTCTTTAAGATAGTTGTTTTACTCAGTTGCCTCATATTTTGGCCCCAAAATTCATTCTATGCTCCCTTATGGACATCATTTGCCCTGTAGAAAATTGGGTTGGTTTGGAGGTCAGTGACAGGAAATGGTGAGTTCAGGAAAGAGAGGGAAGGAATAGATTTTGGGTAGAGAAACTGCAGCAGACAAGACCCTGTGGTCATTCACCTGTGGAATTAGAGCTCCAAGGAACATTTCACATCAAGTTTTCACTCTCAAGACCTTAGGAACAGGTATCACTGGGATTAGACTGGAATCCACTTGTCCTGGGGCCTCGGAGAAGGGAGGGTGAGTGTGATTGCCTCAGCCAGCAGGACTTTTGTGCAGTTCTGACTTTATGCTTATAGACACCACATTAAAGATCTGAACTTTGCCATTGATTTCTGAAGTTAGGGCAAGAAGCAGACAAAGCTTTTCACAAGACATTGAATGAAAAGAGCCCAGCACGGAAATGTATGCAGTTCTCTTTAGACTCGTCTCTCACAGGTACAGAAGGCACACTGTGCTCAGGCTGCAGCCACTAACCTCCTACACTATATGAACACAATTGTACACATGCACATCCAGGCCAAAACAGCCTTCCCTCCTCTCAGATGTTGCTCATGATTGTGGATTTGCCTGTTCTTGGAAACCATGTGTTTCCTGGCAGCTTTTTCAGGGACAGATTCATGGGACAGAGCCAGGAGTTTCTGCTGATTCAAATATTTGTAGGAACTGAATCTCCTTTATGTGTTTCAACTTCATTTAATATAAAAATTGTTTTCCAGGGTTGGATCCCTGAGATAAGTGATTCCTCAGTCCTTCCCTCACAGTACACCATGATGACTATGTGTTTGGTTCCTTTACTCAAAATCTCAGTCTTCAGCCCACTCTAAACTCCAAGCCTACTGCTAATGCCCCTTTCTCAGGCCCAGATCTGCCTGTGCCACTTCCAGGCAACTTACAAGACCCATTGACCCCAGTCTGACTCTAAAATACATGAAACAGTTGAATCCTGAACTTGGTTTTCTTAGTCACTGTCTCTACTCAACTTCCCTTTCCTATGTCAACACCACTGCTTCCCAACACTTTCCCCATGTCCTAGTCATGCTGTTCTCCATGCACATTTATTAGCCTTCTCTATCCTGTCCTTCTACCTTGAACTGATGTCCTACTTTCTTCAGCATTAAAATTCTGATCTTCTATCACTCAAAATATACACCATGGGAGATTTTCATGAATGAAATTTTTTGAGTCATGGATTATACTTAGAAACCCAGAGATTTCCACAAAGTAAATGTTAAAATTATGTGGAAGTTTTAGAGCTACCATGCAGCAGAACTGTTTGCTGTTCATTACATGGCCAGGGCAAGCTCAGTGTTGCAGAAGCATCGTACTATGAGTGAAAGGACACTGTGATAGCAAATACGGTTTAGGACCCTTGATTGGATCATTCCAGCAATGCCTGATTGGAAGTGAAGTCCTAGGAAGTAGGGCAGAGATGAGTGAGCATGTACATTAATCCCAACAAAGAAGTTAATATGGTGCTAGGTTCTGCCCCCTACTTTCTGTCCATGCTCAATTGTAAGGGCTCAGGAAAAACTCAGCAATAGTGACATATTTTTATCATGTTGTCTCAGTAACATGACCTTCTTGAAATGGCTGTTCTGAAATCTTTATCTTGTAGCTTTCTCAGTAAATGAGAGAAAACAGAATTCTCATCCTGGAGAGCTCTGCCACTTTCTCTAAGGGAGCAGCAAAAGTCCACCAAGTGTGTGGGCAGTCACTGGCAAAAGAGGATGATCCACTGATGGGCACTTGATAATGATGACTAGCCTTATGAGACTTTGCTCTTGAATTTGAAATTAGCATATTGTTATGGGTGCCTAAGGGTTGCCTCCTGAGAGCTTTCTTGTTGCTCAAATGTGGCCTCTCTCTAAGCCAAACTCATCATATGGATGCATTACCTTACTCCCAGCAAGGGACATGACTCCCAGGGATGAGTGTCCCGGTCACCGAGGGATTGCTACCAAGCACCAACTGTCAATGCAACTGGAAAAAGACCTTAAATAAAAGGGGGAAAAGGTAAAGACAAATGAATTTACATGGCTAAAAGACTTCAAAATGAGTCAGGAGTTCATCCCAGAGGTAACACTTATGCACATCTCAGTAGGATCGCATAGAATTCCAAACTGGATATCATCACAAATAGTGGGGCTCCTGAGGAGTCTGGAGACACCAGGTCCTATGTCAGGGCAGATAGCTCCGGAATGTGATGCCTTGCCAGTGGGCCCTACTTTGGAGTTTGTGCTCCTGAGAGTGACAGAGTTGGAATCCACTATGTATTCCATACATATGGCTCATCTATCCCTTCTATTCAAACCTATATTTGCTGCTGGAGTTTGTTGGTGTACATCTAGAGATTTGAGTCTTTGGGCTGTCCATGTACCAGCTGGACCCAAAACCTCCGTGGAGCAGCATCTCCTATTCTACAGCTCATTGGACTCACCCAGGACAACTGGCAGGGAGTTGATGATGGACAATGACCATCCAAGGGAATGGACAGAGTCTGCAGCTGCAGGCAGGATAATCCCATCCATCTTCCCCAAGGGATATAAAACCCCACTAAATTGGACATAGAGTGGACATCACCATCCCAGACTCCTCAGGGTGCAGGGGAAGAGTAATGGACTAGAGTGGACTTACTGGTATTCTGCTATAGACATATTGTGATTCTAGCAATGGAAGAAATTACAACATTGATGTGGAGCCAGTGATCACTGGTGGATCTGGGGGCAGGGAAAGGGAAAAGTAGGTGTAATACAAGGACTTTTTTGGGACATGGGAATTGTCCTCAGTGACATTGAAATGAAAGATAAAGGCCATTTTGTATCATCATATAAAGTGGGAGAGAGTGTGGTCTACAATGTGAACTATGGTCCATGCTTAATGGCAAAACCCCAGGATGTGTTTATCAATTGCAACTAATGTTTAGCACTAATTAAGGGTGTTTATGTGGGAGGTTGTGGAAAGTGTGGGAGGTGGGGCATATGGGAATCCCTATTTTTTTGTGTAACATTTATGTAATCAAAGTACCTTAAAAAAGTTTTTTTTAAATTCATCCTTATTATCCCATGTGTTAGCACTTTATTTCCTCTTACCGCAGAGTAATATTCCATTGTACATATGTAACACATTTTGTTTATCCATTCATCTGTTGATGGGCACCAGGGTTGATTCCAACTTTTAGTAATTGTGAACAATGTCACTATGAACATTGGTGTGCATATATCTGTTTGTGTCTTTGCCTTAGTTCTTTAGGGTATAAACCCAGCAGTAGAATTGTTGGATCCTATGGATGTTCTACATTTAACTTTTTAAGGAACCACCAAAATTGTCCTCCATAGTGGCTGGACCAATCTACAATCCCATAAGCAGTGGATGAAGGTCCCCATCCTCCACATCCTCTCCAATACTTACAGTCTCCTGTTTTTTTTAAGAACCACCATTCTAATGGGTGTAAGATGGTATCTCATTGTAGTTTGGATTTGCATTTCCCTAATAGCCAGTGATGTTGAGCATCTTTTCATGTGCTTTTTACTATTTGTATTTCTTCCTTGGAGAAGTGTCTTTTCAGGTCACTTGCCCATTTTTTAAATGGGTTTTTTGTCTTTTTATTTTCAAGGTGTAGGATTTCTTTATATATGCATGATATTAGGCTCCTATCAGATAGATGGTTGCCAAATATTTTCTCACATTGGGAAGGCTGCCTTTTCACTTTCTTAATAATGTCCTTTTAGGAGCAGAAGCTTTTAATTTTGAGTGGATCCCATTTATCTATTTTTTTCTTTTGCTGCTCATGCTTTGGATGTGAAAGTTATTAAACTATTTCCTATTATAAGGTTCTGTAGGTGCTTCCCTACATTATCTTCCATGGCCTTTATGGTCTTGGCTCTTATAATTAGATCTTTCATCCATCTTGAGTTGATTTTTGTTTAAAGTGTGAGATGGTTTTCCTTTCTCATTTTTTAGGCTATGGATATCCAGTTTTCTAAGCACCATTTGTTGAAGAGGCCATTCTCTCCAAACTGAGTGTTCTAGGTGACCTTGTTAAATATCAGATGACTGTATATGTGAGGATTTATGTGAGAACTCTCCACTCAGTTCCATTGGTCAGTAGTCCTATCCTTGTGCCAATATCATGGACGTTTGACCACTGTAGATTTGCAGTTTTTTTTAAAGTCAAGTAGTGTGATACCCCAAATATCATTTTACTTTTTCAATGTCTTTAGTGGTGCATGGCATCTTACCCTTCCAAATAAATTTTGTAGTTAGTTTTTCCAATTCATTAAAAAATACAGCGTTCATTTTTATGGGGAGTTCATTAAATCTGTCGATTAATTTGGGTAGGATAGACATCTTGATGAAGTTTAGTCATCCTAGCCATGAACAGGGAATATTCTTCCATTTGTTTAAGTCTTCTTTGACTTCTTTTAACACTGTTGTGTAGTTTTCTGTATGTAAGTCCTTTACATATTTAGTTAAATTTATTCCTAGGTTTTTGATACTTTTAGTTACTATTGTAAATGGTGTTTTTTTTTTCTTGAATTCCTCCTCAGATTGCTCATTATTGGTTTACAGAATTGCTACTGATTTTTGAGCATTGATCTTATAGCCTGCGACTTTACTGAAGTTCTTTATAAGTTCTAAGTTCTTTGGTATTAGGGTAATGTTGGCATCATAGAATAAATTATTCTTATTTTGTGTGTTTGCATCTGCTTTCTCTTTTTCTTGGTTAGTGGTTTAGGGTTTTTCAATTTTATTGATCTTCTTGAAGAACCAGCTTTTGGTTCTGTATATTTTTTCTAGTGCTTTCTTATTTTTTTATTTCATTTAGTTTGGCTCTAATCTTTGTTATTTCCTTCTTTCTATTTCCTTTGGGTTTAGTTTGTTGCTGTATTTCCAATTCCTCCAGGAGTGCAGTTCGGTCTTCAATTTTAGCTCTTTCTTCTTCTTTGATATATGCATTTAAGAGTATGAATTTCCCTTTCAGTACAGCTTTGGCTGCATCCCATAGATTTTGATATGTTGTGTTGTCATTTTCATTTGTTTCAAAGTAGTTCCTGATTTCTTTTGAGATTTCCTTCTTGACCCACTCTTTGTCTAAGAGTGTGTTGTTTAATTTCCATATCATTGGCCTAATCTGGTCCTCTGGTCCTTGGTGATTTCCAATTTCATTCCATTGTTTTCAGAGAAATTATTTTCAATGATCTCAATATTTCAGAATTCATTGAGAGTTGTTCTGTGCCCTAACATGTGGTTTATCTTGGAGTATGATCCATGTGCACTTGAGAAGTATGTATATCCTGTTGTATTTGGGTGTGGCATTCTGTTTATATCTCTTGTTCCAGATCCCTTAGTATATTATTCAGAGTCTTTGTTTCTTTATTGATTCTGTGTCAAGATGTTGTCTAATGGTGATAATTGTCTATTAAAGTCCTCCACTATAAATGTTGATGCATTTATGTCTCCACTTATTCTTTCCAGTGTTTGCCTCATGTGTTTTGAGGCTCCCTGATTAGGTGCATAAATGTTTATGACTGTTGTTTCTTCTTGAAAGATTATCCCTTTTACTAATATATAAAATTCATCTTTGTCTCTTAAAAGAGTTTTGCATTTGAAGTCTATTTTGTCCGATTTTGGTGTAGTTACTAATGCCCTTTTTTGGTTGTTGTTTGCTGTAAAATTGTTTTCCAACCATTCACTTTTAGCCTCCTTGAGTCTCTGGATCTAACGTGGGTTTATGGTAGACAGCATATAGATGGGTCATATTTCCTTATCTATATTGCCAATCTATGTCTCTTGATCCGTGAGTTTAATCCATTAACATTCAGTGTTATTATGCTAAAGAAATTTCTTACATCAGCCATAATTTCTTTGGGTTTATGTATGTCATGTGTTGTTTTTATTTCTCTTTTTGTCTTTATAGTTTTTCTTACACTCTCCTCCAACTCTCTCTTTCCTGTTTTTTTTCCTTTCATCCTGTAGAACTTCCTTTAGTATTTCTTGAAGTGCAGGTTGCTTATTGGCATACTCTCTTAATTTCTCTTTATTTTTGAATATTTTGAACTCTCTATCATTTTGAATGCCAGCTTTGCTGGATAGAGAATTCATGGTTGGAAGTTTTTTTCTTTGAGCACCTTGACTATGTCATACCACAGTCTTCTTGCCTCCATGGTTTCAGATAAGTAATCAGCACTTAATCCTATTGAGCTTCCCTTTTATGTGATGGTTCTCTTTTCTCTTGCTACCTTGAATATTTTCTCTTTGTCTTGAGCATTGGACATTTTGACAAATATATGTCTTGGAGTAAGCTGTTAGGATTTATACTGTTTGGGGTTCACTATGCTTCCTGGACATGTACGTCCATCTCACTCAATAGGGTTGTGAAGTTTTCAGCCATTATTTCCTTCAACACTCCTTCTGTTCCCTTTCCCTTCTCTTCTCCCTCTGAGTTGCCTATAGTGTGTATGTTTGTGCATTTTGTGTTGTCATTTAAATCCCTAAGTCCCTGCTGGATTTTTTGTAACTTTTTATCTATCTTTTCTTATATCTGTTTGATTTCAGATGTACTGTCTTCCTCTTCACTAATTCTTTCTTCTACCAATTCAAATCTGCTGTTATGTGGTTCAATTTTTTTTTATTTAATTTCTTGGATTGTGCCATTAATAACCATCATATCCATTATCTTTTTATGTATGTTTACAATTGTTTCAGTATGTTCTTCCAGTGTATCCTTAATTCCTTAATCTCTTCCTTCACTACATTAAGTTGGTCCAGAATATTTGTTTGAGCAGCTTTGACTAGTTTTTTGATGTTATGCACCTTTCCTAGTTTTTATTTTGTTCATTGGACTGGTCCACATCTTCTTGTTTCTCAATATGGTTTGTAAATTTTTGTTGTCCTCTGCTTATCAGTTATCTTGATTGGTTTCTTTAGTTGATCTACTTCTCTCTCTGCTCTAGAGTTTTGTTTAGCTGTTGTTTTTGTGTGTGTCTTAAGTTTTCTCTTTGACTCTTTATTCTTGTTCTATTTCTTTCCTGTTTTCTATGTTCCCTTGAAGGAAAAAGATTTTAGCCAGAGAAAGCAAAACTGGTAAAAAAGAAGAGGATAATAGTAACAATAATAATAATAATAGTTAGAAGACGGGCCATATAAACTTAGTAACATGAATACTTAACTCATGTAAGCAGGGTAGAGTAATAGGAATAAAAAAGTGGAGTACGTACAATGAAATGGGAAACCGAATAGAGAAAAATATATAGAATGATTTAAAAGGCCAGAATGATGAGGAGAGAGAGGAAGAGAAAAGAAAGGACAGAAAGAAAAAAGTTGATAAGAAAAAACCAAATAGACAAGATAGAAATTGAAAACAGTAAAGTTGAGAACTAATAAAAAAGTTGGAATTTAAGAACCACAACATGAACAGAAGATAGAATGATGAAGAAAGTAAAAGAGATAGCATTGGTAAACAAAATCAGTATACACAGAAAATGGGAAATCAAGGAAGAAGAATTACAGCAAAGAAGAAACAAGCTAGCAGCACCAAATTTTTTAAAAAGGCGGGGGTAGGAAAGAGGAAAGAAAAACAAGAAACAAAAGAAAACAATACAAAGAAAAGCAACAAACAAAAAAACAAACACACTAGCAAGCAGTCAAACAAATCTATGGAAGAACAATCTTCCTTCTTGGGCACTTGTGGAGCCTCTCAGGCTACCTGTGTGCATCAATCAATTACCCTACAGGCTATTCTTTGCAGGTGTTGATGTGGAATTTAGTGAGTAAACTAAGATAAAAAAAATTTTTTAAGTAAGCTCTCTCTTTTCATTGGGGGGGGGGG
>JAQZBX010053539.1:0-18857 GCA_029593785.1 Cabassous unicinctus | reverse complement strand
TCATTGAACTGGAAAAAGAATAGTGGTAGAATCAATGCATAAATATGACAGTAAAACTTTTGAAAAAGCAAAGCCAAACCATAAACTAGATAACACTAATTAATCAAGCAACAAAATAGAAGAAATACAAATATATAAAATTAAAATTATATTCATTATTCTATTACCATTGTAACAAATTTCCCCAAGGCAGCTTAAAAAAACACAAAAATTTATTATCTCATAATTCTGTAGGTCAGACATACAGGTGAGCTCAGCTGTTTCCTCTACTCTGGATTTCACAAAGATGTAATCAAGGTGTCAACCAGCCTGGGCTCTTATCTGGAGGCTCTGGGGAAGAATCTGCTTCCAAGCTCATTTAGGTTGTTGACAGAATTCAGTTCCTTATGATTATAGGCTAAGGTTACCGTTTCCGTGCTGGTTCTCAGCTGGGAGACTCTCTCAGAAACTTAGGACCACCTGCATTGCTTGTTACATTGCCCCTTCCGTCTTCAAACCAGCAATGATGTATTGAGTCCTTTTCATGCTTTGTATCTCTCTAGCTTTCCCTTCTGCCACATTTCTTCTGCCACATTTCTTCTTCCTCCAGCCAGAGAAAGTTCTCTGCTTTTAAGGGCTCATGTGATTTGATTGAGACCACTCAGATAATCCAGGAAACTCTCTCCCTGTCTAGGTCTATTACCTTACTCACACCTGCAAAATCCTTTTTACCCTGTAACATAACATACTCACAGGTTCTGGAAATTAGGACATGGGCATTTGGGGATGGGGAAATTATTTTGTCTACCACAAAAATGAAAAGGGGAAATAACCAGCGATGCAGGGAAACATAAAATAAATTATCAAGTAGCACTTTTCACAACTCTAGACAAATAAATTTGAAAGCCAAATGAAATGGATGATTTCTTAGTTGAATACAATTTATGAAATTTTACAAGAGAATAGGTAGAAAAATCTACCTGTAGAAAAGAATTAAGAATTTTATTATCAAATTTCCCAAAAAAGCACCAGTCCAGATGGTTTTACAGTCAATTTTTTAAATCTCAAGAAATAGCTAATTTTGATGTGATCCAATGTTCCCAGAATATTGAAAAAAGGATGAGCCAGGTGTTGTTTGTTGGTACCCAGCCCCTCATCTGACCATCTGTGTCCTCTATAATTCAAAGGTCTGGAAACAATGCTTTTGCTAGCAGGGTTCTGGTTAATTCTGCCAACTGCAGGCACTAACGCAAGATAAGCAAAGAAGAGGAACATAGGAACCATGTTCTGCTTCTGGCACACTGGTGGGTCCAATGGTGGTGCAAGCAGGCTCAGGAGCTCCTGCTGCGTGGTAGTGATGGGGTCCAGAGGCAGTGGTGGCCAAAGCAAATGCCCAGATGCTTCTCCTTCAGGGGCTGCAGCTGCTTCCCCTAGGTCCCAATTTCTGGATGAAACCAACTTGTCCCTTTTGCTCTTCCAGCCTTTCCAACTATTTTGAAACTGAACTTGCTGTTTTAAATCCGTCTCTGCTTGAAATCCTGGAAGTGGTTTCTGTTTTTCTTTTTGGACCCTGAAAATACAGAAGGTAAGCATCGAAGTTATTTTTATAAAGTCCACTTAAATTGATAACACAGTATGACAAAGACAGCATGAAAAGAAAACTACAAACCACTTTTATTAATAAATGACAATGCAAAACTTTTAAATAAAGTATAAGATAAAAAAATTAAAACAGAATTTAATGGACAATTTTTAAAGTAATAGATCATGAGTAACTCGAGTTCATCTAACAATCATTTATCTTGTTCATATGCCAAAGGAAGACAAGGGACTGAAATAACAGGTATAAATTTTGAAAAGGAAGGAGCAGATTTATTTTTTATGGCAATGTACTTATATAACCCCAAATAATCAACTGAAAAGCTATTAGAAGCAATATGAATATTTAATAAAGTGACTGTTTACAAATTAATTTATAAAATAATTAGGTTTCCTTTTAAAACAATAACTGGTATGAAAGAAAATACCTCAGTCATAAAAGTAATAAGGAAAATAAAACTGGAAGTAAACTTTCAAAAATGTGCAGAACTCACATGAAGAAAACCTCATAACACTGCCAAGAGACAAAAAAAATAACAAAGGCGAGCGGGTATAGCTCAGTGGTTTGAATGCCTTCTTTCCATGTGTGAGGTCCCGGGTTTAACCCCTGGTACCTCCTAAAAAAATAAAATAACAACAGCAACAGCAACAACAAATTATTCTTTAAAAAAACAGAAGAAATGAAAAGTTGTACATTTATTTTTTATTAAAAGGCTCAACACTGCAAAGATATTTATTCTTTGAAAATTAATCTACTAAACCCATACATTCTCATCAAAATACTAGTGCATTTTATTTATATTATTTTTTTGAAAATGACAAACTTAGTCTAAAATATACATTTAGGAGAATACTGAGAGAATAAAGAAAAGTAATTGGGCAGATTGGCTTATCTAAAAATGAACATAACATGAATGTTACAGTAATTAAAACAGTATGGCACTAATGCAGAAATAGATGTACTGATTATGAAACAGAACAGGAAGTCCAAAATAGATGCAAGTACCTGGGAGAATTTAGTATATGATTCAGTTGGCATTTAAAATTTTTGAAAATACATACTTCTTAATAAAGAGTAATAGAAAAATTAACTATTCATATGACATCAATTCAAATAAAGTCATATATCTTCCCCTCTCATATCAAAATAAATTCCAAATTAGTAAAAAATATTAATTTACAAATGAAAAGTATAAATATCAGAAGTATAAATCAATGATTGATTTCTATTCTTTGAGGGGGAAAGCTTTTCTAAGAATAAACATAAAACCTGGAAATCATAAAAGAAAATAGATCAAATATTTTGCACATCAATATTTAAAAATTTCTGTTGGGTAAGATAAATATATAGATTATATTAGCTAGATAGAGGTAGATTAGCTAGCTAGCTAGATTAAATAGATTAGTAGGGAAAACAGACAATACCACAATGAGACAAATTTTGTAAACCATATATCAAGCAAAGTATTCAATCCCTAAATATACAGAAAAGCACATCAAAATTAATATGAAAAAGACTAACAAACAATCCAATAGCAAAATGGGCAAAGGATATCACCAAACAGTCAAAGGAAAAGAAATACAAATGACTAATAACCTTAGGAATATTTCCAACGTTCTTCAAATTTAATGAAATGCAATTTAAAACAACGAAACAATTTCTCATCAATCACATTGGGAAAGAGTAAATAAGTCTGTAATGTTGGCAAAAGAAAATACAGTAACTGATCCATTTTGTGTGAGTATAAAATGGCACAATCTTTTTGAGGATAAATAGGCAATTTCCATACCAATTTTAAATTCATATATCCCACAAAGAAAAACTGAATCTTGGGATTTTCCCTACAGATTTCATTTACATATTTAACAAATATTTATTGGACAGTTACTATGTGTCAGTCTCTGTTAAATGCCAGGAATACCTTAAGCCACCAACAACTTAAAATGCAGTGTTTATAATGATTTTAAAAAATGGGTGGCAGGAGAGTCTATATGTGTTGGCAAACCACACAACATGAGGCTATGAAATCATTTAAGTGAATGAGATACATATACCTGTACTATTGCAGAAATGGTGCATGAAATGTTGTGAAGGAGGAAAAGCAAGTCACTGAAAGTAGGCACAGTAGGATTTTTTAAATCCAAACTAATAGACATGTACGCACGCACACTCACACCCATATATACACACTCATATAACTATGAAAACACCTGGAAGAATACATACCTCAATCGAGTGGTCACCTCTGGGAAGTGGAATGGGAAAGCATGGGGGAAAGAGAATGTGAGACTATTACTTTTAGCTTCATAGAATTCTGGATAGTTTAATTTTCCCATGAGCATAGGTTATTTTTTTTAATAATTAAAAAAAAAGTCACCTCAGATCCTTTTAGAAAAATACCTGTCAAAGTGTCTTCTGTATTTGTTGCCACAGTACATGGAGTTCTGTTGGTGGGCTCCGGGTTCCCAGCTTCTCCTGTGGGAAATGGATTCTTGCCAGCAGGGAAGGTACAAGCAACACCACCTGGAACTCCTGGATTCACAGCAAGAGTTGCACTCTGTTATTGTGTGGGAGTCCATCTAGTTGGAATCGATTTTATTCTTGAAGTTCAACACCTTCTAGCATTGTTGATGAAGTCTCCCTTCACCTTTGTGGAATTCTCATTCTAGAAGTCATCATTGCTGATGTTGGGTGTTCACAAGTGCCCAGGAGAGAGTTATCTTTATTTTTTTATCCCAGAGTAATTACAAACTGGTTATTTTAATAATTCTTCCTTTATACTCAGGGTCTGGGCCAAATAGGGAAAAAGCTGTGGCTTTGAAACTTCATTTTATAAATAAACCTTTACTGGCATCAAGGCTGGTCCCAAGACAGCAGTGCCATGGGCATCTTAAAATAAAACTTCTTTCTTACACTGAAAAGGTTTACAGTTCTGTAAAGGTTTTTTCTTGGCATTTATGTAGTCTGATATTCTACAACACAGCCATACCTACAAATATGATGGATTATATTTTCGGCACAATGATTGTTTTCAGTGGGGGAAAAAGCCTCCACAGATGAATTGATACAGGGCTCCATGCTGGGTCTTATGCATTAATCATGAAGTATCGTGCTTATGCAAATGCGTAGAAACCCAATTAGGCAGAGAGCATAGAGCCCTGGGAATAATGTTATGGGCTATTGGGCCCTTGAAATACACTCCTTGGCCAAATTTTCAAAAGCAAAGTAGATTTGAGATGCCTTTTTACTCTTGAAAACAGGTGTACAATTGTCTTCTTAGTGCTTATTTCATGCCTTCAACCTTAAAATAAAGCTTTCTCCCAGTTGGCATGATTTTTCCTCGTTGCTCAACAGGAGCAGTGGAAATTCTGAATCACTGACAAGAAAATAAAATGTTCATTCAAAATCTAGACGTGCTAAGAATATTAAGCATACATCAATATTTGGGGTTTTTCACCACACACTTTGAATGTTTCATATATTCAATTTTCCTCTGGCAAACTCTGCCATCTCTTATATTTTGTGTGATTAATCAAAATATTCTGGTTTGTAGTTTGCAAATCCTCTGCACACAACGCAAATATTGTGAAGAGAAAGCACGAAACTCTGGGAGACAAGCTCTTACTTTTATGTACTTCTTCCCATTGCCAAACTTTGTTTTGCTAACTTGAAACTTTTGATGTCTTACCCCTGCCTCTTCTTTTCACAAACCGCTGGTTGAAACTGCTCCAGTATTTGGAGGGGATGTAGTCGTGGGTGGGAATTAGGGAAGATATGAGAAGTTTGCCGCCCCCCCCATTTAAATGACCCTGTTTCAGAGGGTCATTTTGAACATGGTTATGTCTACCCTGCTAATTATTCAGATTAGAGAAATGATTAGACAAATCAAGGGTTGCCACATAAGAAAAGTTAAAGACTAAAAGAATTTTTTTCCAGTCAGATATAAATGTTATCCTTACTTCTAAATATCTAGTTTAACAAAAGTTTCAGATATTTATCTGAGCATTTTCTCATTGGGCTGGAAAACCAGCTTAGTTCTAAAAATCCCTATTACACTAATCAAAATATCTAGGAAACAGTTGATTGATAGGTCATTTATAGTATAGCACTTCCAATATAGCACTTACTGCTGATGACTGGGGGTGGGGTGTTGAATTAGCAGGGAATGGAGAGGAGGAAGAGGAAGAGTGGGGGGAGACTTGGTGGAAATAGGAGGGAAGACTAGAGGGTCAATGGAGAGGGTGCAGAGAGAGAGAGAGAGAGAGAGAGAGAGAGAGAGAGAGACTTCCTTTATGATGCTTGGCAGTGGAAGCTAATGTCTGAGTAACTCTCCTTCGGGAGGAAAAAAAGACTTCCTGTCTTTTAAAAATGGTGTTAATCCACTGCTCTGTTTTTCAAAATGCCCCTGGCTATGTGAGTAGCACTTTTCCAATTAGATTTGGCTGAAAAGTTTGTATAGAAATTTAAAGCCCTCCAAATGCAATTTATTATATTAAGCAATTCAACAGAAGAATGGCCTCTCCTAGCTCCTAGTCCCAAACACCGTATTATGACCTTGGTGAGTCTTTTTGACACATCTTCTTAATCCTAATGACAAAATCATCCTCCTCTCTTTCTCTTTCCCTCTTCCTCTCCTTCTCTCCTTCCCTCCTCTCTTTCTCTCTCTCACACACAGAGGCACACATGACTATAATAACTTGAAAATTAAAAAAAATACCTACTACTCACTCTGTGAAATATGTAGAAAAAACTCACTGTGTTATCTTTGTTTCAGTGGAGAAACTCATTTCTAATGATATCATTAAAAAAAAAACAGTACCTGTAAATGGACTTTGTAGGACAAGCATTATATTTCCTAGAGCTCTTGAATAGCTATGGAAAGAGAGTTGTACGCACTTACTTAAAACAAGAGCTGCTTTACTACTGTGCCTCATGCTCTCCCATCTCCATACTTGGAAAGTACCCCACCCACAACCCCCTTGCCCCACACCCCAGTTCTCTCCCAGTTCACTGGCATTGGCCTCCCTGAAACCAGAAGCCTCTAAGGAGAAAGAGCAAAAGGTAAGAAAATGGCTTTGATACACTTCCCAGGAAGACATGTGATTCCCATTGTTGGTAGGTTTACTTAGGTATTTTCTGTTTCCATGGCAAAAAAAAAGAAGCAGCAAATGGAGAAATAAGGCATTAGAGTATTATGATGTTAAGTTGAAATGTGTCTAATCAAAATTTTGTAAAACTTGATGGCACTCCAGTTTTCTTTTTCACAAGCCAGTCCTTTGTATCAATGTTTTCTTGGTTTGTTGTTTTGATTTTTGCTATTACTATGCAAGAGGAACATCTCTTCCAGTATGGTTGGTAACAAAGGGGCAGACTAATTAGAGCAGAGAGACAAGTAGTTAACATCAAACGACAGATTTAGGCCATTTTATATCATCATATAACATGCAGAACTATGTGGGAGAGAGTGTGGTCTACAATGTGAACTATGGTCCATGCTTAGTGGCAAAGCCCCAGGACGTGTATATCCACTGCAGGTGATGTGCCACACTAATGAAGGATGTTTATGTGGGAGGTTGTGGGAGGTGTGGGAGGTGGGGCATATGGGGATCCCTATAATTTTTGTGTAACATTTATGTAATCTAAGTATCTTTTTAAAAAAATTAAAAAATTTATTAAAAAAAAATATATATATATACATTTATGTTGGAATATAGTGTCATAAGCCTGATCTAGCATTCAATCAATTTTGGTAGAATCACAGAGCTAACTATACTTAATTGTGACTCTGGCTGCCTTCCTTAACTTTCTGTGGCCTTTTCATTATTAAATAATATATGCAATAAAAAAAAAAGAATATATACTATTATTTGATAAAATGAGATTCCTTCAGACAGGATATCACTGGCCAGGAGACGGTAGTAATCATCCCATGGAAATGGAGAGAAACAAGGAAGGGCAGATTTAAATTTCCTGGAGTATCCATCATCCCATTACCCTGACCTTATGCTAAATCAGCCCTCCAGCCCTGTTAGTAACTGACCCCAAGCAAAATATCTCAGTGTGACTTTGTCAGATAATTACCAGCACATTTGCTCCATCCTTAACTCAAACTTGTCTTCTCCAAGTTAGCTGCAGTAAGCCATTCTGCATTTACTATCTCCACTATTGTTCATTCTTTTTAGCCTTTACTTCCTAATTAGAACGAATTGTATGATTCCCTATAGTAGCTGTTCTGAAAGTTGGTCCGGGGACCATTGAAGGATCCTCAAGGTATTTTCAGAAGGTCTGTGAGGTCAAAACTATTTTTTTTTTGTAATATTACTTGTCTTTTCCATTCTCATTCTATTAGAAGTGTGCAGTGGAATTTTCCAGAAGCTACACGAAGTGAGATATCACAACAGATTAAATGCAAAAGCAGATATGAGACTCTGGCTGTCTTTCATTAAACCAGGAATTAGAGATTTGCAAAAGTAAAATGATGCCCATAGTCTTGCTTTTTTATTTTGGAAAATATAGGTATGCTTCATAAAAATGCTTATATTAATATGTAGTAGGGGTTTTTTTTTTGGTTATTTTTAAATTTTACTAATAAATACCCCTAAAATTTCTCAGTTTTAATTTCTAATATGGTAAATACTGATAGATATAATCATCTTAAAAATGTTCTTTGAGATCCTCCATAACTTTTAAGAATGTTAAGGGATCCTGAGACCAAAAAGTTTGAGACTTTCATCCACAGAGTACGAGAGCAGAGCTGATGAAGGAAGTGAAGCCTTTTTCTTTGGTGCTCCCAAGTACTCCCCTGAAGACCTGCAGATTAAGTACAGATGGGCCTTGTATTATATAATACCTCGATATATTAAGATTAGAATTCACAAAGAAGATAAATTAGATGGTGAAATTCAAACTATAAAAACGATTCTGAAGAGATTCTAACTACACTGCACTTGAAGAGTGTTTAAAATATGACTAGTTCACAAAACTACAAGCATATTTTCAACTTCTCAGGACACATGTAATGCATCTTGCATAGATGTGGCCCTAATCCTGGAAGGATTTAATATAACACTATTTAGATATGAGAAAAATTATATTAATTTAGTTGGGCTTTAAACCTGCTAAAAAGACAATGAAGCTGAGAAATCTGTATTTGGCCTTGTTACAAAGAAATTTAAAACTCAGAATAAGAGATAAGGAAAGTTAAAATGTGACTGACTCTAGAAAGAGATTAATATCCTTTTCAGAACCAGTTGATTTTAGCATGAGGTTTTTTTAAGGTAGAAGTAAGAAGAGCAAAAAACCATCCTCGGAAAAATTAGATTATTCTGACAGATTTGCAGCTGTGTCACTATTAGAAGTATTATTTTAAAAAATCAAAATAGGGAAATGTGATTAAAATTGGTTGGGGGAAATCAAGTATTGAGAAATAGAAGCACAGAGTTGAGTTTGGAGACCTGCAGAGAGAGCTGTTCAACCAAGAATTACTGGATGATTTTGGGGTTCAGTAAGGAAAGGATGAACTACACACAAGGACAAAAGACACCAACCATCCTAGGAGAACAAAATAAAAGAATTAGTTAACGAATAATTTGCGTCTAGTTAGAATAGGAATGCACGCTGGCTATGTGTGTGGCTTTGATGTGGGAGCAACCACACCCAGGTACGCAGATCCTGCAAGATGTGTCTTGGTGACCAGGAGCTCATGGTAAGGTGGGGACCTGAAGGTGGTCTGTTCAGAAGAGGATGTCAAGGAGGTCAGAGATGTTGGGTCTTTGTATAAGAAACTCTCTCCTTGTGCAGTCTGAGAAACAAACTTCTCTCATTTCTGGGGTCCAGTTCCTGTCGGCAGAGTGGCCTCAGTCATCCCTGAAAGGGTCCCGTTTTTGACGGCTATCTGAAGTATCATGTGTTAAGCAAGAGCTACTAATTCTGACATTTTATCTTCAGCCATTTGACTGGATGACATTTGACTGGCATTCGCGTTTACTATCAGAAGTCAGCTTTTGCTTCTCCTCAGTGATAACACTTGCTGAACTAATTTTTATCAAATTTCTTAAAATGTCATCATCTTCAGGTGCAGGAAAGGACAAGGAACATCATTTGTCAAGTGAGAGCTTTTCACAGAGTTCAACATTAGCTGGATATAAAAAGTCAGGATGAAAACTTTTGGCCATCTTTATCATGGGTGTGGCCATACTCTCTACTTAAATTTTCTTAATTTGTTCCATTTAATATATGTCATCTATGCAAGGCTAAACTAGAGCTACTGTAAAATCAAAGCTACCAAATGGCACTGAAATATTTTTATGTGGTATACCTCATGATGGAATATAAAAAGCACCAGTCTTCCTGCCCACACACTATACGGTTCCAAGGAATTATGAAAAAAATTATAGAATTAAAATAAAATAAAAAAATCAATGGAACTGCACAACACCTACTATGAACCCTACATTAAACCATGGACTATGGTTAATAGTTCAATTATAAAAATGGTCCTTCATCAATTATAACAATGTTCCACACCATTGCAAGTTGTGAATAATATGGTGGTATATGAGAATCCTGTATTTTATGCATGATTGTTCTTAAGCCTATAACTTCTCCTAAAACGCTTATTTGCCAAAAAATAAAGATAAAAAACCCACAGTGATATTCTAAGATGTAATCTGTCTATACTTCCTAGGCTTATCCAAGGACATTGGTGACTCCAAACACACATACACACATGCACATACATGAACATCCACGTTCAACTTAATGCTGTTGAGGAAATGTAGGATAAAATAGATGTGAAACATGGATGTTTAAAAATAGAGTTTAAACTGAAAAGCATGACTTTTTGACCATGTAAACAGTTTGTAAGAACACAAGCCATACAAATGTACACAGAAGTGAAAGTGGAGAGTGGGGATGGGTGAAGCAAGTTTCTGTAGGAAAAAAAGCAAGAACTGAAAAATGGTGAACAAAAAAACCCCATTCATAGAAAATAGATACTGTTCTTATTAGCTTTACAAAAAAATTTTAAAGGAAATTTTAGGTTTCTTTGGCTAATACAGAGTCATAGAAAGCTTGTTTTTGATATGGACTGTTAATAACATTCTACAGTTAATGATCAGGGCTTGCCTAGCTGAAGGTTTTCCTAAAGAAAGTAAGTCTGATGATTGGCACACTGCAGCAGATGCCATAAAAACACCTTCTTTTCCTTTCCAGCTTTAGAGCACTGAGCATATGAGAGCTAAGGGTAGCTTTCCTTGCTTGTGATTGTATGTCTAGTTTCCTTTTACTTTCAGTAGCTTCACTGGATTCAAGGTTTGTTCCAAATTCTTATTAATGTTCAAGATCTCCAGTGCAAAGATCTCAGTATGAGTATGCCCTTATTATCTTTTCTTTTTTGTAAATGCCATCATTACTACCACATTACTTTTTTTAAAAAACTAATGGCCTAGAGACTATCACAATTCTCTCTATTTGCAAACTCATCCAAGAAACAGCAAGGCAATGTGCTATAACAAAAGGGTTATTGGGATATTGACTTTGATGGTTAAACGTCAAAAAGCCTGTGGCATGGTATCTTCCTTGGAAACCCTCTTGTACTTGAAAATCTATAATAATCTGCTTGAGGCTGACTTGCTTGACTTGCCAAAGGAGATGCACAAGGCAGATCTATATCCATGGTTTCATCAAACATTCTTTAATGACTTGATGCTCCAGATACTATGGTAAATTGGGGCCAAGAAAATCCCCAGACTGCACAAAATCCCAGTCTGAGGTAGGGAAAGTGGGGATTGAGTAAACAAACATTAGATCTAAATATAGGGTAAATATAGAATGTCTTAGTTTTCCAAAGGTGCTATGACAAATAATACACACTAGGTTAGCATAAGCAACAAGCATTTATTGCTCACAATTTTGAAGGCTAGAATTCCAGAATCAATATGTTAACAAGGCCAAGCTTTTTCCTGGTGTCAATAGCATTCCAATGATGGCAGTCTTCTTTCACATCATGATCTCTCTCTCCTTTCTGGCTTCTGACTGAATATATCTGAATTTCCTCTTTATAAGGCCTCCAGTAATATGGACTAAGATTCACCCTGCTTTAATTTGGCCACACCTTGATAATAAAATCTTCAAAGGTTCTGTTTACAAATGGGCTTATACCCATAGGAATGCAGATGAAGACTTGAACATGTCTTTTGTGGGGTGCAAAATTCAATCCCCAATACTCAAATAAAGGAATCCACATTAGAATATAAATTCCATGTCTTCTTCACTATGTAAGTTCCATGAGGACAGGGCTGTGTTTTATTCATTGATATAGCCCTAGTGCTCAGAACAGGGCCACATACATTGTGGATGCACAATAAAGATTTCATGAATGAATGAATGAATTAGACTTCCAGGTAAATAGGTTACTGAATGAATGAATGAGACTTCCAGATAAACAGATTACAACAGAAATGTTATCAACATCAATATAGGAGATTATGATTTCAGATAGAAGTCATGAAGATATCAAAATTCAGAATCTTTATAGATATGTCTTATTTTCATGTGAAACTCTCATGTCCTGGAAAAATGTAGAAAAAAAATAAGAAAAGAGGGTCAAAATCAGCAAAATTATCTCCAAATAAAACACTCATCACATTTACTTGAGTTCTCAGCAGGATGTCAATGAAGAATATGTATATATTTACATATAAGTATGAACATATTTTCACCCGAAATATGTGAAAATTACTTATGATTATTCCGGATTTATTCTCAATTGTGATTTTTAGGGCTGAAAAATAATCAATTTAGTCAGAACATTAACTTGTGACACCAACTACAATGCAATTCTGACTCTACCTGAAGTTAGATCAATGTCACAGGTTGAGGTTATAGTCTTCACAAAATAATCCTCCCTCACTTCAGACACCACTTGCAAGATTGGGGGTTTCCAGACGCTTGCACACGTGATCAGCTGGCTACCAATTCAGGACTTTCCACCATCCCCTCAGTTTGGATAATTCACTAGAACTTAGGGAATTCAGGCTAGCACTCTATTTACTATTATAGTTTTACTATAGCCAAAAGGGTATGAATAAGAAGAAGGCAAAAGACCAGCATATCAATGTGTCACCAATCAGGGAAGCTCACCTGAGCTTTGATGTTAGTTTTTACTGGGATTTCTTTTTGTAGGCATGTTTGATGGAATCAACACCCATGTGATTGGACTCAATCTCTAACCTCCTCCCCTCTCTGGAGGTTAGGCTCAAAGTCCCAAAAACGAATCACTTGGTTGCAGCCCCTATTTTAGGACTACAGGTGAGGCCACCCCCACCCTGAGTCATTTTGTCAGCATAAATTATCAAGTGTGGTCTGAGGCCTACCATGAATAATGAAAGACATCCTATAAGGGAAATTCCAGAGAATTAGAGAGTATCTCCCAGAAACCTGAGACAAGGGCCAGACAAACTCTTCATTATATAATAATTAGTTAAAAAATAATTATAGTAGTGTGGGGTAAATCCCTATAGCAAACATAAAAACTTAGAAATTTAAAGGCCTTTCCATTGTTTTATGAGGGAGGGAACATCAGGTTTTCTGAACTAGCAGGTTTATTGGTTTTATTTTCTTTTGTGGTAGTGAAGGAAAAGGTTTTGGATAGTGTTTTATGTCAAAGCAATAAAGGAAAGTATTGTTTTAACAATTAGGGCCATAGCTATATTTAAAAAGGAATAATACCTCAGAAAACTTTTCCGAATGACAAATATAATCCCCATCAATTTTCAGCAGGCTTGCAGGAATATAGTATACGAACATGAAAGACAGTAATTTCTGTCCTTGTGGAGTTTTGGAAGGCAGGATGGGGAGAGTTAACATCAATAACTATAATAAATAAGAAAATAATATTGTAGTTGAGAAGCGAGGAGAAAGAAAAATACACTAGAGAAAGGGGGTTCAGAAAGGCTGGAATGGGGGTTGAAATTTAAATGGAGTGGTCAGTCTGGTAGGTTTTATTGAGAAAGTAACATCTAAAGGATGACTTGAAATAGATGAGAGAGTGACCCATGTAGATATCTTGAGGGAGCAAAAGCCTGGAAAAGCACCCTGTGCTAAGCATTTGCCTGGAGTTTTCTAAGAAAAGCAAATGTGCCTGGAGCAGGGTGAGCAAGGGAAAGATTAATTGTGGTGATAAGTGTTGTGGGCAAGGGGAAGGAGTTGGAGAACTGGATGATAAGTATCTGGACCATGGTAAGGATTTAGGAGATATGGAGATTCATTAGAACATTTGAAACAAAGAAGCAAGGTGTTCTGGCTTATCTTTTAACAGGGTCACCTGGTGTTGTGTTGAGAAAAGTTAGGAAGCTACTGTATAATCTAGGTAAGAGATGATGGTGGCTTGGATCAGGGTGGAGGAGGTTGAAGAGGTGAGACATAGCCATATTATGGATATATTCGGAAGCCAAGGCCAACAGAATCTCCTAATGGGCTGGATCTAGCTTACGAAAGAGAGGGGAAACTTTTAACATGACTCCCAGGTTTTGGGGCTGGACAAATGGAAGGATGGAGTTTTCATTAACTTAATCTATCTTTTCAGGACATTTACAGAGATAGAGGGGAAGCAACTGTGACCTAAATTCCTTGATAATTCTTTCTCACCATTATGCATCCACTTAGTTGGCAATGGTTACTGGACTTTTCTTTCTCTTTCAAGGAATTTTGAGTCCTTATAACAAAGGAAACTAATGAAAAATGGCCATTTAAAAGCTCATCTGTCAATGCAATATGATTTATTTGTTCTACTCATGTTCTCCTATTTCTCCCATTAATTGAGTTATTAAGTATTTTCCATGCTGTTAACTACTTCAGGTCCTTACATGGCTGCTATTCATGGTCAAATGTTCCCTGTGAGGGGCTGGTCTTGGCCAGACTGGATTTATGCTTGAAAGTGTGAACAATGCAAGAAACCAATGGAGACAGCATCACAAGCACTCATGTGCATCAGCCCATTCAGGGTAACATTGACATTGATTACATACCTTTATTTGGAACACATGTGATGTACTATAAGAAAATTATTATTAAGAATTGTGAATTCATAAACTTTCTAATCAATAGTCTCTGCTGTTTCAGCCTAGAATCGTGAATGATTAACTTGTCCTTTGTCCTTTGGAATGTTATAACGCTGCTATGCAGGCAACCCCATCATCCATTACCCAAAAAACAAATGTTTAAAAGGAACAAGCTACTAGACATGGTATTTGCACGTCCTGTTTGTATCCTGTGTAAAGTTAACATCAAGTTAAAGCTGATGTTAGTGTACCATGAACAGAATAGAACAAAAGACCCCTGGAGACCCCCGTCTCTCCTGTGGAGGGCCACCGGATGGATTTGGTTACTTTTGATGAGGTCATTCCTCACGAGTTGCAAGACTCATTGGAATTCTGAGGTTCGGAACCCCTTAAAAGAGATAGCCCCTAAGCTGCCAGTCAAAGTGTCACCCAGGAGGGTATGCCCTGCCTGGGACCATTTTTCCAACCGGGACTCTGGCCAGCTGTCGAAAGGGACTTCCCAACCCCGTGAGAGACCAGATGTTGTGTTTTCCCCCAATTTGGTGAGTGGTTGTATATACTTTCATTCTTTCTTATGTCATTTAATTGATTACTCTTCTTTTCTGTGATTGCTTAATTGTTATTATCATTTGATATAACCTGAAACTCATTTGATTGAATAAATCTGCCTTTGCATAGCATTTAGAGTTTCTGTCTCTTCCTTAGCAAAACAACATATTTGGCTTTCATTTTTAAGTATATGTAATTATTTGTTTAAGTATTATTCTTTGGAGTAGTAAATGAACTGTCCAAGGTCAGCTTTAGTCAAAGAACAAGGAGCTGAGAAGCCATAGCCCAACAGCCCTGTCAATACCTAGCCAGCTGGTATAGGAGGCCATTTAATAAATGGCCCTGCCAAGTACACAGTGATAGAACACTGGGTCAAGCATTTGGTTTGGACCTAATTCCTGCATGCAATTGTCTTAGGTGGCTGGAAGAGAAGAGAGAAGGAGCTCACTGTGTTTGCCTTTACCTTTGAAACTACTGGCTTTACGGTCGAAATTATTTTGAAAACTCTGTTCTCTGCAATTATGTAGCGTTGTCAATATAGAGGGAATAGAATATGGAGATAAGAGAGGAACTTAAACTAAGAGGAATTGAGACACTAACATATACTGTGGTGGGATTTTTTGAACATGTGTTTCTTTTTCTTCAATTTGGGGACTTGGGCTTCAGATTTTGAAATAGGTAGAATCTCCACAGTATCTCCCTATTTTTCTGAATATATATATATATTCAGATATATCTATATATGTATATATCTCCTAGATATCTATATGTATCTCCTAGATTAAGGTGTGTACCAAAGAATGTTAAGTTATAAAAAGTATGTGTGTATTTGACAGGGTTACTTTGTGCTTGGAAGTCGGAGACAAGAGAAAGTCACTGGGATCGAGAAAAGGGACAAGAGACTGGACAAGAAATAGAGCAGGAGATAATTTGGTTCCTGTTTCTTTATCTCTAAAATTTTAAGAATAATGGAATGAAAATTAAGAATACCACAGAGAACAGTGAGCTCATTCTTTACTATATACAATGTGTAACTCACAATTCACCTTTCAGTTAAGGATATGTAATATCTAAGGCCAACTCTACACAAAAGTATGAAAGAAGTGAAATTATTTTCAGAATCCTTCTATTTCTATCACATTCGTCTTTAGCCACCCTTTGGGTGCAGTCATAACAAATACTCCTGTATTCAATTGGAGTCTCCTGGAAATTCCCATGTGTATATGCTGAATCTTCTCTTACCTCCCTCAAAATATACTTGTTGGGTGTTCCAGATTTTAAAATCCTAGAAAGTGACTAGAGTTTAGAAACATTTAAAAAATCTCTGAATCATATGATGAAGTTATTTCTAGAAGATAGTAGCTGAGCTCTTAAATCATCCTAGATACTATTTTCATTTTGACAAAGTACTTTCATTCCTTAACCAAAGGAAATAATGTGGCCATTTTTTGGCAATGCAAAAAAATGGCGAGAAAGATATATTTTGGTATGATGCTCTTTTCAGTTCTCTTTGACGCTAACCCTTAGGTGATCATCTGTCCAGGGCACTTAACAGAGGCAAATAATGGAAAGCCAGCTATTTCATAGACCACCTCAAATTTATGCTGGGAGGAATTTAGTTAATTTTTTAGGACCTGTATGTGAAGTTACAGTGTTCTTAATTATTCCATTTCACAGTATTAAATAGAAATAGGATCTAATTATAGTAGAAGAAACTTATTTAAGATGCAGGGAAAACATTTTTCCACCTCCTGTAAGCTGCTTTTAAAAGAATTTGCAACTTTTACCTTTGCAGGTCTTTATGGCCAGGATAGATAACTGTCCCGGGTGACTAGTTTGGGTATCAACTTGATGGCCTGCACGTTTCTTTCCAGTGCTAGAATCTGGAATCTGTGGAGCCTCCCATTATTGTCTGCTCCTTATGCAAACAAGGAGTAGCAAAAATGGTGGTTCTTTCCTGATTGTGAGCTCCGTCAAGGAATATC
Source organism: Cabassous unicinctus (assembly GCA_029593785.1). Lineage (NCBI taxonomy): Eukaryota > Metazoa > Chordata > Mammalia > Cingulata > Chlamyphoridae > Cabassous > Cabassous unicinctus. Next base: position 1,683 of record JAQZBX010053539.1, on the reverse strand, counting down.
GAGAACTTACTGAAATCTCTATCTTATTGTAGAGAATAAATTCTCATGCTGCTCTTTTTTGTAAATATTTCAAATTATTTGTCTAACAGTAAATTAGACCTGACATGTTAATTGGTTTTGGGAGCCATGCATGATGTTTGCTCATTTGTATCTAATTTTTAATACATTAGAATTTTTGAAAAGAAAAATGGATCAACTTGGAAAAAACTGGATCTGGAGTCCTATCATCCTCCAACTTATGTTATCGGAGTACACAGACATTAAAATTAGTCTGGAAAGTGCATAGGTCGCTCATGATTCATAAGACCTCAAACACGTCATTTTATGTTATCTATCCTGGAAATTTTCCTCCCGTAAAATAGATCTAATAATACCACATAGTGCCATAAGGAAATTGGTAGAATTAACAAGATAATAAAAATAGTGGGGAAATAGTTGTTGAAGGGACCTCATGGCATTGTATGCAGACTCCTTCCTGTGGTGTGGAAACATCTGACCCATCCAAACCCATTGTTTCAAATGCCTATTGAGCTCTTCTTAATTTTTTAGGACAGAGAAAACCACCTCCCCTGATTCAAGGCCTCCTCTGCTTTCCTGACTTGATCAAATCATTTATCACAATGGTGAACCTAAATCTTTTTTGGGGGCAGATAGATACCATTGTTCCATGTCTTTTTCAGTGAAAATGGCAATTAATAACATGCTTGTGAAACTCCACAGATCTTTTGGAAATAGTACATCTTGCAGTCATATTTTTATTTCCTTAGTCTCCACTCCCTTACAGTTGAATTCTGGTCAATGGTAGATAGAGTAGAGCTGGGCACATCAAAGGGCAGAGTCTCACAATGAGCATAATTTATTCTTCATTGAAATCCCTATCAGTGATAAACAGAGACATTTGATAGCTTTATAAGCTTTTTGTAGCCAGTTATATATTTTTTCTTAATAATTTTATCATAGAGCTACAAATAGTAGTGAAGCAAGCTCTTGGCATTTAGGAAATACTTTGAGAGGTGCACATACTCAGACCACAAAATCTAGTATTTTGAATATATATATATATACACACACACACATACATATATGTGTAATCATACATATGTTTGTGTAGGTATGTAATATTATATTGTATATAATGGTTTTCATCTGTGAAATTTCAAATATTATATTATCTTTATCAATAATTCAGATCTGTGATCCAGTAAGGATGCTAGAGAGAAAGTATTTTCTCTAACTTTCTAAATTACAGCTGGGGAATTTGAGGCATGGAACAGAGTCACAAGGGAATAGACTATAGCACATGTGGAATGGAAGTCATTAGCTGCTTGTGTTAGTTGGGTAGATGCATGGTATATTCATTTTTGGGATGCAAAGTGAGAGATACTTAAAAATTCATCTTTGGTTGAATTGAATTATTCTTGGTCACTGGTGTTTTGTTTTGTATAGTCTAATTAGTTCTTACTGCTTGAGTCTACACCCTGGGGTGATTTTTTAAAAGTAAACTTTATTTCAACTTCAAAAAATAAAATAACAGAAAAAAGGCAGCTTAACAAATTATGGAAGGATTACTTAAAAAAAATTCCGTCCAGGTACATTTATCCCATTTAATCCTAAAAACAAACTCAATTGTTTCTCCCATGTTCAGAAAGATACATAAATGAACACAGATTGGTTAAATGACAT